>WNYA01003683.1:0-23411 GCA_019512145.1 Engystomops pustulosus
CTTCAGCGAGAAAACGCTGTGTGCAGCACTATTATGCAGAGAAAGTCACTAGGACATAGAGATACCCTGATCACAATAAGGTGACACCGTATGAACCAATAATGGAAAGACTCGCAATGAATGAGCGGTTCAGATCTCTACTACGATTTTGTTACACTTCCATCTATATGTAATAGAGAGCCTTAAAATTCTCGAATGAAGGGTTAAATCATCGATGACGTCTTTGACGCCTTTGAATGCTTCTAAAACTAAGAGTCAATTAAAGGGAACTTCAATTGGAGGGTTCCCTGATATTTATGTATTAGGAAATCCTTCCATCTAATTATTGAACAATAATTTGGCCAGGCACGAAAAACCATCCATAAAATAATGCAAGATTTTTCAAGGACGCATGCTCAAAATGATTCTAATGTTATACAATGTACCGGAATTGAAAATATAATCAAAAACTAGAAATTAAAAAAAAAATATTAGGATTAAATAAAACAACAACAACGGTCAACAATGGTAATACTAAGCACATAACCTTATTATTATCTACGGAGACCATAAAGAGCTTGGACAAGCTAAAGTCTTGTATGGTATAATGGTACAAAGAGCATGTTTTAGCCACCTAGAGCGCTGAGAAGGAATATGAGCAAAGAAAACAAATGCTCACAATGACACAGGATTACCAGAGAAAGAAATCCCATGAAGGTATTGTAAGCGCAGTTGTTTGCCATTACTATGTCTGCACTTAGCGCGCTCATATGAAACCGGCTTGAAGCGTCTTGTATTCTTCACTTTCCTACACTGCTGCGATGATTATTCCCACAATATCATCATATATTTCAGTAAAGCAGTTTCGGCTCCGCAGGGCTTCAAACCAGCAGGCGGCGAGTCTTTATACAGCTATGATTAGAATAACTTGCATTATTCAGAGGTACAGCATGGGTTTCCTGCTTGTAGTAAAAGGCAATGTAACTAGTTACATAATCTGTATAATAATATCTGCATTTATCGTTTCTAATTACCGGGTAACGTGAAGGCAATTCTTTACTAATCTGGGCCCAGGATCCAAAATTAAGATTTACAAACCCTACAAAAAAATGTCTCTGTAGCTTGTCCAACAAGCCAAAGACTCATCATTTACAGTGAAATCTTTATATCAGCAACAGGACACAAGGTGCAGGACACAATCCAATTATCAGCCAAACTGCTGATATAGACAGCTAGAGCAAAAAGGCTGCTCATGGGAGTCCTATATCTGCGGCATTGAGAGGTCAAATTCCTCTGGTGACGATAAGGTCTGTGGTCAGAATTTATACCCCTTACTATGTACTTACAGTATGATCTAGTTTAACTTATGTCCAATAATTGTATAGTGTGTAAGGAAATGGTGAATGTTCTGCATTGTACGGATTGTACATATTCATTAACAAGTCACTATAGGGCACAGGGTGCAATATTTTTTGGGCGATGCACCTGTTTATTTTTATTAAATGGGTATTTTGGTTTTACGATTAAAGACCAATGATATGCAATACCCTGCCCCGTGCCACTTAGTTGCTTGAACCTTTCAGAGACTCGGTCAACTTCAATACTCAGCATCCTTTAAGAGCTTGGAATTTTCACTGAAATATTGGACACTCAAGATGAACTAAAACTTAACCCAGTTGTGCTTATTAGGCTCTCTACAGAGGGTGGCCCTGGCATAACAGGAAAGATAATATTGACATTGATAGTGGGGGATTGTTGGGGACTATCTATCCCCCCATTAGTAGTTGACGACCAGGGTACACATGATACATTACAGCCTTCCCATATTTTCCAAAATGAGTTGTGCCGCATCTACAACAAATCTCCAAGGGGAGCGCCTGTATACCCATCACAAAACAGACAATTTCTCTTCTCTATTAGTCTAGGGCAGTAATGGCGAACCTTTTAGAGGCCGAGTGCCCAAACTGGAGCCCAAAACGAGGTGCTAACCAAAAATTAAAGCAGTAACTTATTGCTCCCTGTTCAACAACTTTCAATCATATTGGCCTCCTGAGGACAGCAACACAGAAGAAAGATGGAAAATTATCCTCATTTTAGCTTCTTTCCAGTTTCCCTCTGGACACAGAGAATCGTGGGGCTAGTAGGAGGTCCTTCAAAAATAATTTGGCCCTGTCTAATTCTCCCTCTTCCTACAGTCCCAAGTAGCAAAGTTAGTATCAAAATATGACTGAAAGCAGCATCTTTTAAGTTGCTTGGAACTACAGGAAGATTCTTTGAGTCTTGTCTGGTGTGCTGGGGCAATGGCCCGAGTGCCCACAAAAAGGGCTCCGAGTGCCGCCTCTGGCATCCGTGCCATAGGTTCGCCACCACTGCTCTAGGGTGTACTAAGTGTTTGTTAAAAATCTTTCAGCCCCATTTCACACCTTCATTTGGACCTTCATCACTATTTTCAGCCGTTATACTAATTATATAATCATCCCTTGCATGAGACTGTGGTGGCATTGGGGAGCACCTTCAGTGACCGACTGCTTCACCCCAAATGTGAGAGGGAGCGTTATCGTAAGTCATTCCTCCCCGCTGCCTTCAGGCTGTTCAACAAACAAGGCCCAAACAGAAGTAACCTGCGCCCCCCACCTAACCAGTCCCTGCAGGTCCCATCCACAGACTAAACATCAAACTGCCGATCATTGCTTGTCTCTTTTTTATCTTTTTATCCCGCTTTTCTTTTTGTTCATTTATCCCTAATATTATTGTTGTCATAGTTTGTACTTCACTCTCTGTACCCTCTCTGCTGCTGTAACGCTGTGAATTTCCCCACTGTGGGACTAATAAAGGATTATCTTATCTTATCTTATCTTATAACCAAAAATAAATTCGATAAAATGTACCATATTTTTTGGACTACAAGGCGCACAAAAAAATCCTTTGATTTTCTCAGAAATCAAAGGTGCACCTTATAGTCCAGTGCGCCTTATATATGAACCGCACTTACAGACAACAGCTGACTTGAACTGTGCACAGGTGGTCATTCATTCTTATAATCCGGTGCGCCTTATAATCCGGTGCGCCTTATATATGAACCCAGACGTTTTAGCAGGCATTTATTGATGGTGCACCTTATAATCCAGTGCGCCTTAAAGTCCGAAATATATGTTATATTGATTTCAATGGCTTCTGTTAGTGTCTGTTCTCATTACTTTGGTTAGCGCTTACATTATTTGAGTGGAAAATTAGAAAAAGCAGCTCTATTTTTTCAGTCTCAAGTAACAGAAGCCTGGCAGAAGTTGTGAGAAATCGAATAAAATCAATGGAGATTCAAACCGATCCGCTAGGCTTTCATTATGATCATTTTACTAACTGAAGATAATAAAAGAGGTATGAATATAGGTGTGTTATTTTAGGCATGGACCTTATTAATTATTTGCATACGTACTTGATAGAACTGTGGTTAGGAAGATATAATCAGAAAATGAGATCAGGCCACATTCACCCAAAGTGTAGAAAATGCTGTCTTCATCCGCAAACTTCTCTCGTTCTTGTGAAATTTTCTAGAAATAGACACAAAAACATTAAAAAAAAAACCCACACACATCAGGCTATTCCCATATCACGACATTGATATATGATTTTAGTTTTCAAAGCTTTTAAATCAACAGTTCCGAAATAAATTAACCCCTTGAATTAATAACCACATCAAGGATCCCATTATTTCAATGATATAACACTTAGTAATATTGAAATAATAAGGTCATGAAATGTATATAATTAGAATAATATAATTATAAGCAGAAGTCAAAAGCTCTGAAAACCAAGAGAGGACTAGTACCTGAGAACTCTGACAGAGACTACTAGAAAAGTAACATCTATATATAAAAAAACACACATCATATACAAGAAAGAAGATCTATAGAGGAAAATCACAAGTATCTTGCAAACATAAATGAAAAATGCATGCAGCTGCCAGAGCAGGAAATGTGTATACATCACAAGCACGGAAGACCCCAAAACAAAAACACCATCACATTAGGGTCCAGTCCATGAACTCTGGCCATTGGTTACCTCTGTCTAGCGAAGATCCAATCATATACAAGATAAAGGAAAGAGAATTGGTTAAAAAAGAACAGAGAGAGAGTTATGACATAATCAGCAATGATGAACAAATCCAGGCGGTTGGACATAAGAAATTGTCAGAGATAGCAGATGTTTTGGCCAGATGGCTCTGTTACACCAGGGAACGTGTTGCTACCGCTAAACTGAGTGATGTTATTGTCGGGCAGATAGGGAATTCCAGAGATAACACATGTGCGTATCATATAAGAGAAGAAACGACTTAGATCTCTCATGACTTTTAGTATAGTATTCAGTGCGCTGATACATTGTTAATGATGACATACGGTATATACATCCTGCTTTCTCCAGGTATACACTGTATAGATGCTGGAAAAAGGAAAATTAGCAGTGGTTTCTCTAAACACAGAGCTTCTGTTTTCATTGCCAAAGGACATCAAAATAAGGAAATAAAATACAAAATAATAAGCCAAACAAGGCATAACGAAATTTAAGAGAACACATAAATCTGCAAAATTCTGTTATTTGTATGGTTTCTTGCACTACCAGGTCATTCAAAAACTGGAATTGTGTTATACACACACTGATATGTTATTAGGAATTGGTACTGTCAATGTCCAAGTTTATTGCCCTTGGTGGCTACAATTTCAAGAAAAGGGTAAGAGCTAAGGAAACCTTTAACATTTTCAGATCCCTTTTATAGTTTGTAACTAGAGATGAGCAGACCCCAACTATGCTTCCAAATAATGACCCTGCATGACCCGGGCATATTAAGAGCCATGGCTGAGAATGGCCAAGGGGAGACTCTTGACCAATAAAAGCCATGGCTGGGGGGATTAATGTGACATATTGGGCATAAAACAATTTACAGCCTTTATTAAATGTTGCCGTCAACCCCGGTTACTTGATGCAAGGTCTGTGTATCCAGGATGTTGTTGGTATTTTTCAGTTGTTCTAACATACATTAGTAGTAAATCGGTGAACTTCATCCACTCGTAGCGGAATGGGGTGCTTATTTTTCTCAATCCCATCCCCTCTACCCCCTTGCAAAGTACATCTCTATTTACTTATGAGCTGTCCTTCTTGATAACTTGGATGGCTTTCTACCTTTGTACGCACTGATCTGTCCGCACCAAAGTCCCCACTCCCTTTCATATACTATCTACAACAAGCAGCAGGACAGCCTGGTGGGTGAAGAAGTTACACAGATCCACAGGAGCATATTTGTTGGATTTTCTTTTAATGTTTTTTATTTTTCTATTATTTATAAGATAAAATTATTCTGTGCAAAGGTTTCCATTGTCTTTATGGACATGGGACAAGTCAGTCGAAGGAATGGACACAAAGTATTGACATGCCAAATTTACACCACCTTAAATACAAGAGAACAAAAAAAAAAAGGTAATAAATAAACAAAAATACATGTTACAAAGTGAAAAAGAAATGTTCTATTTAGATGTCGTAACATTATTACAACCTAATCATTACAACCTCACGAAATACAGTAACTAAATAGCCAAGAGGTTTCTAACCAATACAGTAACCAATAAAACTACATTTGCATTGACCGATACGTTTGCATTGAAATATTCCTACATCAATTGTAGAGTAAATATTTCATCCATTTAATTTCATTTAATATCAGCTGTGTAATGTTTTAAAAAGAACATGAAACACATTTTTGAAAGTAAGTTTTATTGTAATTGGATAAAGTTATTTAGGAGTGGGAGATTAGCACCTTTTATCAGCGATGCGGTTAGAACAGAAGTTTGATTAAATTGACCATAATCCTCTAATGAACAATGGCTGTGGGCTATGTTCTATTTGTGGAGAGTAGGTGTAGGAAATGTCCAGGCAGTAAATGAGCCTAGCCCTGTGTGGCTCCAATCATTACGTTACAAGTCAGGTTGTTATTCCATCATGTAGTGCAGGGCTAATCTGAGGCTGGAGGTCATCAGATTGTGAGCAGCCCATTTCAAGGCCTCTAATGAAAGTGTACAACACATATAATAGGCGCTACCTATACCATCATTATTGTTTTCTTACAGCAATAATGGTCTCATTACTATAGTCGGTAAACAAAAAAATCAATTCTGTCAACTTTGTGACCAGTTGGAGAGATCCACAATAAGTAGCTTTATGTGCAGTAATGTGATTTTCTTTCAAATTAGTATTCGCTTACGTAAATAAACTAGAATAGTGATATAAAGTCTTCTTTTTAAAGGGGTTTTCCCCTGAACACAAGTCAGGCCCTATCCACAGGATATGGCCTTACTTGCTGATCAGTGGGGGTCTCAGTGATGAAACAAGAGGTCCAATGGCGCCCCACGTACCTCTGTCGGACCCCTTGTCACTCCATCAGAGTAATGGAGCAGAAGCCCATGCATAACCGTTCTGCTCCATTAATCTCTATTAATTGACCAGAACGGTCAATTAATAGAGCAGAGATTAATGGAGCAGAACGGCCGCGCATTTGCATATTTTTTTAAACCCCTTCATTCTTAAACATCATATACAAAACATCATATGCAAATGTGTGTGTGTGTATGCAGGGATGCATCTAAGCTCTCTGCTACCTGAGGCGAACTATAGAACCGCATCCCCTCCATCCCATCCATTAGTAATAAATCAGGTTATTTTTTTAGTAAGTAGATTCTCTATGCTGCGTCTCAAAACCGTCCTGACATTGGTTGTGAAGAGAGACTATTTTTGGGTGACTTAGAACAGGAGACTGCGTCACGGATGCTGCCCACCATCTTGCTGCAGGTGGTGGAGCCTAAGACAAGAGGCTCAATTTGCCTCATGGATGGTTTGTGTGGAGTGTGTGTGTGTGTAGGGTCAAAGTTACTGATAAATACAATAGTAAGGGGACAAAAGTTCTTGCCAAAGTTGACTGATAAACTTCTATGAATACATTTTTGTCAAATAATATATCAAAATGTTGTGTTAAGAGTATTTTTTTGCCAAGATATAGCAGCTGATCTATTTGTGAAGGCTTTAAAATGTATCCGATTGACTATCCTACTCACCTTAATAGGGATCACAGACTTTCATGACCATTCTGCAGTAACCTGCTCATTTAGATTAATGGAGTGAATGTCATTATTTGCAAAAATTTCCTGCCGTGAGTGAACACAGCTATAAACAAATCACTCTGTTTCCCAATAAAAACTTTAAAAAAAACCCACATCTGTTTTAATGAGTTTTAGGTAAACCTTTTTTTAATACAAATAAAAAGCAGTCTTATATGTGATCTGGTTAAAAATCGGCACTAATCTGCAGTTTTCTTGAAGAAACTACATCAAATGAGTCATTTATCAGTTTCTCCATCTGGTTCATTTTTCCCCATCTTTGATTATATGCCTCTAATGCACTGAAAAAAAAAATACAGGTGCGAAAAGCAATACAGATGTGAAAAAAAAAAAAAAAAAAAACAATAAATTTGGTTACACACCTTTATAATAAAAATAAGGAACTTATTATAGATACATGAATATGATATATATAATGCCATATTGAGGACTTGAGGGGTAGTTCCTCTTTGCCTATGGATGTCAATGAGAAGAGACTGGCTGGTAAACTTTCATGTCGATGATAACATCAGTTAGTTAAAGTTATGAGAGCTCGGAGGATAGCTGCACGGCTCAGAATAACAAAGCATTACAACAAATTCTCTGAACAATGTCTGGAATCGCTCGGCAATCCGATCCAATCAGTTTCATTATTGCTCAGGCTATTTGTTGTAAGCCAAGAGAAGCAGCTGTAACAAAGGAGCAGGTTATCACTATTTGAATTACATCAAAGCCTTTGATCCACAGCTTTCCTACAGATTTAAAAGAGGGCTTACGTGTTCAAATGGTACAGAGATAGCAAAGGAGCATGTATAATAAGCGCTATGGAATATTATGTGTATAAAGATTATTATCCCGAAGCAGAATTTTCTATGAGAACTTGCTTCTGCATATTTAAGTCAGTTTAAGTGTTTATTTGTATATCACAGCTGTCTAACTTTTTTTTATATACCCCTAGGTATATGCCCCAAGCAATAATCCCACATCACATTTTGGATATAAAAACTTGACAAGAGGGTATTCTCCTTTCCTTTTTCCAAGTAGCACTTACTGGATAGTATCAGGCTATGAAAGATCACTGCCATACTATTTATTTATGTACTTAAAAATTTGACTCTCCAGAACAACCGAGCTTTCCTTAAAAGGGTTTGCAATCAGTAAGAACAAGGCCCTAAAAGAGCCACCCATAATGTACTAAGCCCAACAAGGTTTTTCTGTTGCCCGCAGGTCACATGACCCACCAGCAGCAGGACTTCCTGTTATTCCGTGTTCAGCTGGCTCCCAGTGGATGACTAAGGCTGTGCAGTCATTACTGTATGCAAATGTCATGCAACTCCAACCACTTGTATGGGAGTGGTTAAGAGGAAAGGGGCATGCATGCGGTAATGATCGCAGGCCCTCTCCATGTTACAGGAAGTCCCGAGTCCTACTGTTTGCAGGTCATATGATTCGTGTCTTCTGCGGGCAGTAGAGAAACTTTGCCAGGGCAAGTACAATATGTGTATAGTACAAATATTTACATTACAAATACAACACAAAAGATGTTAAAGTAGTTGTCCGGGTTCAGGGGTCCAAGGAGAATATGACAATTCACAAGCTTTACTCACCTCTCTCCGGTGCCAGGTTTAGTGTGTAAACTGCATGTTCTTTGGGACAGAAAGTTCATGGGTCACTGATCAGCACCGGTGAGGGATGAGTCGAGACAAGTTATTTTTATAATCTACTCCTATATTTAAGCCCCCCTAATCGAAGACAAAACCTTTAAGCGCAAACAACAAGTAGATAAATATAAGGGCCAGTTCACGACTCCGTTAGGTCCTCAGTTATTTCCTTCACTTATTATTAGCCAAAACCTGGAGTGGTTGAGCACACAGAACAGGAGCAAGTATTTCCAGTGATTATTAATTGAAAAACCTGTACTGTAATTGTGTTCTGTGTGTTTGACCACTTCTGGTTTTGGCTCAAAATAACTGAAGGCCTAACAGAAATGTGACCTGGCCATTAAAGGAGATGACCAGGTTGAAGTCTGTTCCAAAATTCAATAAGAAAAAATATATTTTAAAAAGAGAGATAATAATTGCTTGTCCCCTTGCCTGTAACTTGCTCATCTATCTGACAGCCAATCACCAGCTTTGGCGGTCAATTGTAGTCAGTGGATGATCTTGTATCTAAGTAATAAATATTGTATTTAAAAGGCATATCCTCTTGGAAGAAAAAAAAAAAAAAAAAAAAAAAGAGCCTGACACCCTTTTCTTTTTTAAAACATAGCAATGCCTAGTGGGTCCTTTTGTATGCATCACGTGGCACCTGATATTTTTTTATGATTTAGATATTGTCATCCTTTGTTTATGCAGCAAAAATGCCTCCTACATTATAGTAGAACTGAACTTAAATATTTCCCTAAGTGACAAGGAAAAATCTTACACATATATTTATAAGAGGTCACTGTAAAATCATCTCTGTAAGCAATGTGGCTTCACAATTGCTTTGATAGGAAATGAAACTTCTCTGCATTTATAATCTTTATCCAACAAAACGACAGAAATAGCAGATTTATTGCACTGGGCAGGCAGGACACTACTTGGCCACTGTGGTTGAATTGCTGTAGATGTAATCTATGATGGCCATGTACTTTCAGCACCTGCAAGGCATAGAAAAATTGGCAGCAACCAAGCATCTTAAATTAAAAAGAATCCTTTAGTGCGGTCATAAGATGAAAAGGATGTAGGAACATTACATGTTCACTAATGTCCTTTACGGAAGCATTTGAGGGTCTTTTATACAGGTTGGTAATTGGCCAAAGAAGCATTTTCTCCTGCCCGCTGTATAAGCTAACACTGGAACCAACTACAAATAAAAAAAAAAAAAAAATACTTTCCAGTAAAATAAAAAGAATGTAAACCATGCAACCCGATGAGAAGAGGGGTCTCAATGGCCCTTCTAAGAATTGCTGAGCGGACCACTCAAATAAGATTATGGGAAGAGCCATGTGTATGCAGCCTCCTCCCCTCTCGATGCACCAGTGATATGGGGGCTGGTTTGCACATGCATCTATTACACAAAACAATAAAGTGTACTCCCCTTGCTCCCGAGTTGTTTCCTTACTAGAACTACATCTCCCACAAGTCACCTCTTTGTGCTCCCCAGGTCAGGCCAGGAGGGCACCGTGATGCTGGAGCCAGCAGAGCAGATTATACTTTTTTATTTTTATTACCTATCCCGGGATTCCTGGAAAACCCCTTTAAATGCATCTGCATCTCATTTACTTAAAGGAAATCTACCAATAAAATCAAGTAAATAAACTAGGGACACTTACTCATAGGTCCAGGCACCAGGACTGTTGTAATCTTCTTATATTTGTTATCAACAGTCTCCTTTCTCATAAAATCAACTTTTAAAATTATGATCCCCATCCTTGCTCTGCCGTCTTCACCATGACTCACCCTCTCCCCTGCTACTTGGTAATGCTCCAGTCTAGTGTAACATCCTGAGAAGCTACAGCATGTAGGGGCTCTAGTAACCTGGTAACACCGCTCCCCAAAGCCCTTCAGGCTTATCAGCATCATTTTAAAAGTTAATATTAGAAGGATGGAGGCCATGATTAAACAATATTATAAATAATTTGTGTTTAATTTTGATGGTAGATTTCCTTTAAATGGAACACTGAAACTGATTTCCTGATCCCAAAAACCCTTTAAACATAAAAATGTAATGATGCACTGTATAGACAATCAGTCAGCCAAATATAAAGTAAACTGTATGTTCTTTGGGACTGCAAAGTCATATAGGTTCATGGAAAATCAAGTCTGGAAATTGGAAAGCGCTGTTGCAGGAGAAAAGATGCCTATTTTTTTGAGCGTGGGTGGGGAAGAAAATGGATCGTCATGTGCATAAAAAGTATTCCATTGGAATGATGTAAATTTCTTGAGGGAGTTGCTGATTCGAAAACACGTCCCTTGTGACTGCTTTTTTATTTTAACTAGATCTGTGGGAACCTGATGGTAGGTTTTACAAAAGTGAACACTGTATGATACACCATGGTCAATAGGGAAAGATTAATCAAAGTATATATATCCATAAAGCCCACTGCTTCATAATGCAGGCCTAAATCTACCGCTCCAATATATAAGCTGACATATTTATGAACAAATCTTGTGAGGCGCGTAGATGTGCTTGATCTATAAAACATACACATTCAGACATCCATCATATAGACATCTTAGAAAATTTATACACATGAAGCCCATGCTGTAAACACGCACACAAAACCACAATCACTTTATAGCATGATGCCTTCCCCCTTAGAAAATCAATGACCTTGTGTGACTTATCCCTTGAGACCCGAAGACTGGAAAGGGAAATTTACATTCTGGACCTTGCAATGTAAGCGGTTATCCATCACCATTACACTACTAGCACTGTAATGCACAAACCTCATTCTATAGCAATTCATTTGGAGCAAGTTCTCCAGGCCCAGGCAATAAAAGGCACAGAGTAACCTCACCGGAGAAGCTTCTGCTAATATAAAACTATGTACCATGAACACTACTAGTTTGTATACAAATTTCTTCTAAGAAACTATTAGTATTTTTAATGTAGCTTCCATGTTCTTACCACTTTCATTCCTGCAAATCTTACACACTACCATAAATACCAATAAGCCATGTAAGGAACACAGCTTTTACTTCACTAAACTATCAGAGCCCCTAGGATGCAGATGAAATACACTTTTAAACAACCCACATTGTATGTTAAAAATCTCCTCCAAAGCCATATGCAAATGAGCCAAAAAGATTTGAAAAGACCCCAAAATGTGTCATGCTGAAGGGGGAGTGTCAATTTCAATTCACATCCATATATACAGAGAATTGGAAAAGCATCTTTATGTGTAGCTCACAATCCCAATTATGTGTTAACTATCTGTATTTCTGGGTTCTTTATAGAACCACAAGCCTGATGTCATCTGAACAATTCTTAATAAGATAAAATACATTTTAAACATAATAATTTAATAAGATACCCAAGAACATGGTTTAATTTAATGTAAAACTATATAAGCACCTGAAGAGATGATCCCCATCCAGCCTCCAAAAGTTGCTCATCTCAGGTAAAAATAGTTCAAATGGCACAATTAGTCTTCTCCTCAATTTCTCATCCCGTTAATCTCACTCACTGCCCCCAGAGATCGAAGTAACATTTTCAAGAAGTATAATAATACCATTTTTGAGGAGTATTATTTGCCAAGGAGGAGTATGATATTTTCAGTAATACAAATAAATAGGAGTGTACAGTATTACAATAATATACGACTATTAATATAAAAGAAAATCATTACAGCCCGTTTTCTGTGCTGAAATTGCCGATTTAGACAACTACAGTAATTTTACATAATTAAAGAGTGCACTACCTTTTTTCTGTCTCCTCAATAATTTCAACCTACAGAGTGCACTATCTCCGACAACCAAGACCTCACCTCTCCAGACTACGGTCGGCACCCTAGACCTCACCTGTCCAGAGTATGGCGAACACCCGAGACCTCATCTGTCCAGAATATGGCTGAAGCCCCAGAACCCCCTGTCCAGAGGATGATGGCTGACGCCCCAGACCCCCTTCCCCCCTGTCCAGACTAAAGAGACTGAAATATCTCATTTGTTTTATTTGGGAGTGGAATGGATAACCCTTTACATCTTTTTTGCTTCTATATATATTTATTTTTAATTACAATTATTAAACTGGGGCTCCACTTACAAAGGAATACACATTATATATGTGTACCCTGCTGTTATTTAACAATGATCTTATGGTAAGCGCCGTACTTGGCCTGTTATCCTGCTGCAGGAGGCCGCGTGAATGGAGATCAGCAGCTTATAGTGAATAAGTGACTTCAGGTCGCTGCAGCTATTTAGAGACCAGAAGAGGCTGAAATTTGCGGCCCAGCAGAGGTGAGAATAGACTAATCTCCCTACAGAGAGGAATAATTAAGTGATATCTTCTCCAGCAGTGTAAGAAGGTAAGCTTTAGCCTCCTCTCCTAATACATCTGCTGGCTACAGACTTCAGAATTACTTTCAAAAACACTTATTGCAGAAGGAAAGCAAGGATGGAAAAATAGGACCCATAATTTTCATTTAATAAGGTAGATTACAAAGTCCACCATTATCATGTGTAATATTGATGTCTGAAATAAAAGAGGTTCCCAATGCTAAGTGTGGCCTGAAGGAACAACTGAAAGGTTTTTATTATGGATCTTGAGATAAGTTTTAAGATATGAGTGTTAAAGGGGTTTTCCCACAAAGACAAGTTACCATTGACCGTCCTGCTCCATTAATCGCTCCATAGAAATTAATGTCATGCACGGCCCTCTGCTACATTGGTCTAAGGACTTTGGGGACCCCCACTGATCAGCAAATTAGCCCCAATCCTGTGGAAAGGGAGTAACTTGTCTTTGTGGGAAACCCCATTTAAGAGAACAACCCAGTTATTAATTTTTATCCTCTGACAGAAAAATATTAGAGATCCAAAGTGGCAAACTGTACGTTTCCTTTCCACTTTAAGTTGAGAGAGAGCCTGACTGGTTATCACGGCTCTCAATACACCAAGTATATTTTAGCCTTTCTGTATCTTGATAAATTTCAGTGTTTCAGCTTCTGTAATATCTGAAATTACTGTCTTAAATGACTTTTTAATATGTATTCAAGCAGCTAATTTATGCCGGATGTTATTGCTTTGAAAAGCAATGTTTATTAATGGACGCCTGCTCCGTCTATAATAACCCACACACTGGATGAAAAGTGAAGTAATAAACCTTATGAATCACTATTAGCATAACCATCTCTGTAGAATAGACTGTATAACTAAATTAAATGCTTTTTGAAACATAAATCTGTCACTCTAAGCTTTCTGTAAATGCTAAGTGCAGGGAAAAAGGAATTTTCAAGAAATACTAACTGTATTTAAATTTTTTATCCATTTACAAACTTGTTTAAAAAATTAAAATAATAAAGCTCTGAAAAATTTTAAAAAGTGTTAAAATCCAGGAATGGTAAATATAAATTATGTGAAAGAAATCCAAATATATGGAGTACTTCCCCCAAAATGCTTCAATAAAGCTATATATTAATCATCTAAGTTCTTCCTGCTCTATAGCATACTGCTTACAGAATAGACTGCATTTCAATGCTGAGCTTCACTTTAAGGCCAGTTATAATAATAATTCTTTATTTATATAGCGCCTACAGATAACGCAGCGCTGCACAAAGCATGCCAAATTGGTCCCTGTCCCCATGAGGCTCACAATCTAAACAACCTAACAGTATGTTTTGGAGTTTGGGTGGAAATCGGAAGATGCAAACACGGAGAGAACATACAAACTCTTTGCAGATGTTGACCCGGGTGGATTAGAACCCAGAACCCCAGCGCTGCAAGACGGAAGTGCTACCCACTCAGGCACTATGATGACCAGAGATCAGTTACCTAGAAATCGTCCAATTTTGATATTATTTCGGTCCTAGTGCTATTTAATCATCCGTGTTTGAAGTCCTAGTGTCATCCAAGTTGCGACAGATTAAAACATCTGATTCTTACAGCTAATAATTTTTCTCTTAGCAATAAATGCGTGTAAAACCAACAACACATCTGAGAGCAGTCCTTTTTTTCTGCGCACCTACTTACTTCACTGGGAGAGTTTCACTCACCCCATTGATTAGATACAATGTGCACAGCCTGGACAAAATAATCTGAAAACCTAATTTTAATGGTTTTTGTTGGCCTTACAATCCCCATCTTTGGAGGAACACTCATCTCTCACGATAGTTCTGTTTTAGTAATCAATATGAAATAACAATTTTGAATTATGTTCCACCATAACAGGGAACCCCACTATTTAATGCCTATAACTACTTTTGGTAAATTGTGATTTATACTGACAGCTTTAAAAACTTTGAGTACTACCTGTCCGATTATCTAAGGGGTGTTCTCAGACACAGTTGAGTATTGTTAGAATTGAGTGGACACTAGTTGTCAGAAAATGATGCTGAAGAATTACTATTTAATATAAAAGTATTTACAAAAATAGACATGTTAGGAAAGTTAACAAATACTCTATAAGGAGCCAACCCTCTGTGTAGAAATATATATTAAAAAAATCTGGTGTTGTGCACAGCATTAGAGAAAAATTAAATTTCATAGAAATTCGTCTTAAATGTCTCCAACATAGAAATTTATATACAAAAAAAAATTGTGAAGAGTAAAGTTCATACTGCAGAGCAATTCTTTTTAAAGGTGAACAAAAAAGGGCATGCTGATGACTACTTATAACACTCCCTAGGTCTCCAATTGAGAGTTTTCACAAGCTTAAAAGAAAATTCCCGTCAAGCAGGCCTTGATATTATAACTCCTACAGATTTCCTTTACAACCACAGCAGGCTGCGGCCTGTGAACAAATACACAATTAAGGTAGGCGGAGATGTTTTACCATAAAACATCTGTACGTGTGCAATATAGAATAGCTTGTAAACCGTATCGCCAAACCGCATTAACTCAAGACATCTACAGACTTTAATACGCGGGTCTATTGACTCAAAGTCCAAAGCTTCTGATTTCATGCAGGCAAGGCAACTATATTACATGGCAAATCTGTGCAGGCAAATGAAAGAGTATTTCTATACAACACTGAAAAATATAGAATTCAGAGGGGTATCCAAAGTTTATTAAAATGTATATTTTTCTACTCTCAATATCAAATGTTTTTCCTTTTTTCCCAATTTGACATACTGCCAGTAGCTTCTTGTTGTTTTATAGATAATTACACTTTGTGATTCTTTGTTATTAAAGGAATTGTCCAGAAATCAAAAAGAAAAATTACACAAGTATACATAATAAACCTCTGATACTACCCTTCTCCGGTGCTCCCTTTCAGCCACGGCCAGTGCCGCCTGTTACTGCTGCTTTATAAGAGAGAGGCTAGCAGTGCAATCTCGAACACTGCCACGTGTCTGCTACAGCAGGAGTTTAAGTCTGTAGTAGGCAGCGGCTGTGGTTGGAATGCCCAAGGAATAGACTATAAGAGGTTTATTATTTTTTACAAACAACACTTTCATTTATGAAAAAAATCTTAAAAATGGAAAAAAGTTAATAAACTCCGGATATCGATCTGACTTCCTATTTGTAAAAATATGGGCATTTACAGTTTCGGGTAGAAATACTCTTTAATATTGGGCAATGGCTATGTAAATGAAAAAAAAATGATCACAGGCAATAAGTCAACAGTCTATATAACCGACAACCAAATCTTGCCGATCTAGTGGGGTCAACTCTGTTGGTCGAGCGCAGGCAGTCTGCCCCTTACAAATGATGCAGAGTATTGATGTTCAGAAACAAACACATGCTATTGTAGTCAGTACCTGCCAGAAATCCTGATGAGGGAGTTGGGGAGGTGGTAAAGGTTAGGAAGAAGATAAAGAAAACCAGGTAATGTTTGGTTATATACACAGGGTAAAGGACATACACATTTATAAAACACGATGGTAAAGGGTTATCACAGAAAAGTCAAGGATTAAATGACAGCAATACAAGGCAATAGAAGAAATAGCATAATCGCAAATAATAGCTGGGACCTGCAAAAAAGTAATTTACATAAAATAGGCAACACCAAATTGCAGATAGTCAATGCAACTAATATAGAAGTCTTATGTTTACTTACCAGTACATTCTAAAAATGCAAACATCTCTAATAACCACCGTACAGAAGGTTTCAGAAGACATGTTACGTTCTAAGCAACCCATCAGTTGTCAAATGATAGTGCATAAATGTACAATGGATAGGAGTCATTAAGTGTTACTAGGGGCTTGAGGAAATCCTAGAAACGTATAGAATCTTTAGAATTAGATCTTATATAATCTTGTAGAATTTTAGATGATTTAAAATTGGTTCTTGTTTTAAAATACAATCTATAAATATTAACCTGCAACAGTTATGTCATTTTGGGCAAGGTTCGATACAAAAAGTCTCTATTACAATAGCTGTGCCATATTGGGCACCAGGTATATCACACACGTTGATGCCAGATCATAAATAATCTGTTCACTCTGAAAGTGTACAATGCTCTGTGTACGAGGCATTATTCTTGTCACAACAGGTTCTACTACCAAACATGAGAACAGATTGTGGCACCTATACACCCAAACTTTCCTGCGTATATTCTTTGCTTCTGGAGCACTGACACTTAGGCAAACTTAGTACTTCATTACCCATAGGTTACATTAGGCCTTTATATAGGGAATCTGTCACCAAATACAGCTAGTGACAGGTTCCCATAGAAACCTACTTAATAAATGGCACCATTTTTTGCCGCACATCCGCATATTTTTCCATATTACACGGCATCAGCAGCAAGTCAGAAGGGGCGTGTCATGCGGCTCCTCCCCATACAGCACTTCCTGTTATGTGATATGGTCACGCCCCCTCTCGTGGTATGCCACGTAAGATCACAAAAAATACAAAGGGGGTATTTCACACTTTACTGACGTACTGACGTAACAAGCATGTAACCCATACTATATGGAGTCATACTATATTAAAGCAATTTATCCCTATCCAAAAATATATTAACTATGAGCAAACTAAATATGTTACAAACACTTGATTTGTTATCAAAGGGTATCACATATCTCTCTGTCTTAATCTATTTAATTAAAACACAAAGTCATTTTTTATTTCCTTTGTTAGTTCTTTTTGGAATTTGTTTAAGTCTGGATAGGATTAGGGAGGAGGGACATAGTGTCATGGTATGATGGGTACCCCTCATCTATTCCAGTATTTTGGTAGCAGGCAGGACGATGAAGCTCTGCCAACACACCAGCGTTTAATTGCTTGAGAGCTCTTGGAAGGAAACACTAAAGATATTAGAGGGTAGCTTTCAACAAAATGTATTTTCCCGCACTGTAATAATCTCATTTAATTTCTGCCCAAGCCTGAGCTATCAGAAGTTATTAAAAATACTTGGCAGAGGATACCAGGGGAAAAGCTTATATCTTCTTCTCGATATCTGTGCCCTTTGGATGTGTGGGTACACGGTAACTGCATGAGCTGCAGGAGAACAATGTCACAGCAGATTAAAGATGGGTAATGGGCCACAGACAGAATCGATAACATTTCAGCTTCCCTCCAGCTAGAGGAAGATGGATAGCTGGTTGTATATAGCTCAGCATCTCTGGTCACTGGGAAGACCTAATAACGCTGAAGGGAAAGCTTATTGGAAAAACAATTAACTGATAAACCATTGATTTTGCATGCAGCGGTTATCTGGAGGACTGCCAATGGAAATACAGCATAATAAACCGCTGGGGGGGAACACTCAGAATTATTACAGTTCATGTGCATAGTAGTGCCCCTAGGGGGTGGCTTATATTGAAATACAATAAAATTTACTAGCCCTAAGACAATGGGCAGACAGGAGTTACTCAGTGCACTGGTGTGCTTGTATTTGTGAGGAGGTACTAAATTATTTACATGTGGCCTTTGTCTGGATTTTATTTGTATGTAAAGGATCATCAGGAGGGACTACAATGTTCACATTAGACATATTAATGTTTGTGTATCTCTCCCGGGTGCAATGTGAACTTTGTTTAATGCTCTGAATACTAAGTGTTTTTTTCTATCACATGGGAGGTCCTATACAACTTTTAGAACAGGACGACAAATTATTGTTTTTATCGGCAACTACTGTATTAAAGGACTGTCACATCTGGGCTGCACCAAATGTTCTTACTGGTTGGTAAAAAGTTTACCTGATCTACAGTACAGGCAAGTTTAGGAGGGGAGGGAGACAAGTAACTTGACATAACAGATACCAACCCAAACTAAATTTAAATATACATGTACAAGTGCCAAATGGATGGCCAGATTGACAGAAACTTTTGAAGGGGTTGTGAAAATTATATTTTTTGTAACTTAAATGAATGAACCTTAGCTTCTATTAAATCTTTTTATAAAATCAGCACTGATTTCTGACCCCATCTACTGGTCCAGGTCCAGTCCGGTACCAGTTCTGAAGAAACTCTCTTTTTCTCCGTGACATAATAAATTGGGCTCTTCAATGACACAAAGAAGAGGAAGGATGGTCCCGAAGAATTAGAGTTTCCTAGATCAGGATAGGTTCTAGGAAATCTAGATATTGGTTTTATTATTTAAAGGGGTTTATGAAGTATTTAAATTACCCTCTATATGGATGGGTAAGGGTCTGACAGCTGGGATACCAAAAATAATGAGAAAGAAATTCCCAGCACCAATCATGAAAAGAGGGGTCTCATTCTTTTATGGGAGGAGAATCATTATGGAAGTGTCAGAATAGCACTAAGTTATCTCTGACACTTACACCAGACAGTGAATGACAGTGCTGGAGATGGAACAGTGCTGTACTCAACAATTTTGTAAATTCCCATATTACAGAATTCGGCAACAGGATGCATGTTGACCTGCTGCTCCCGCCACTAGTGAGATTGGGCCTCCCGTTCTTCTAATTGGTGTGCGGTGCCAGCAGTCGGAAACTCTCCAATTAGATTGTGAGCCCCTTTCATGTAGATAGGGGATAACTTGCTAACTTGGTACAACTTTATTTCACTTAATTTAAATCACGGCACTACCAAGAGTTCGTAATATTTAATAGTACTGCCCAACTTTGATGGGATGATGGGATTTACAAGTAAATCCGTCAAATTAATATGTCAAAAAGGTCTAAAAGTAGAGCTTAAAATCAAGTAATAATTACCAGTAGTTTAAGAATAGTAATACGATTTGGGACAAAGGTAATTGCATATATTAACTTTTAATACGATACAATCTTTCTACCTTCATACTCCGGGGAAGAGAGGTTTTAACTATTTAAGCCTTTGATAATAAATACACAGTTAATTCAGTCATTTCAATAGGAAAGACTGGTCTTTATCACAGATTAATTGAAAATGTCCATGGGGATTCCTGAAAGCTCCAAATTCACAGTAGGAATCACTAAGCAGAAGGGATTTGCCTATGAAAGTTGTCAAACTTGAATCTTATAGTCTCGTTTACACAATTAAGAATTTTTGACCCCTTACTTTTATTTTTTTATTTTATTCAGTTTAATTGCTGTTTTAGCTCCTATAACTTAGCAATGGTCATTGTTAAAATGTGTGGGCGGGAACTCTCTTAGCAGACCCTTTATTGTAACTCTAGTGCAATGAGATGCTCTGTACTAACAATGTGGTTAGATTACAGGGTACAGGGTTTATCTACACTTTCATTTAGCTTCTGATCAGTTCACTAGTACCAGACACAGAGAAAAAGAGAGATGAGACAGATCTCTGATCTGACATGAGACGGATATAAAACACAATGAAACACTGGGCTATCTGCTATCTAACCTAATCAATAAGACAGCACTTGAGTCAGCACTGCTATGTCCCCCTCCCTCAGATACAGAGCTTATTTTGTTTCTCAATCTTCTGATGTCCCTCTCCTCTCCAGGCTGTGGCTAACAAAAGTGTAGAAGCACATTCTGCTGAACCAGGAAGTGTGTTGTCTGCCTCCTACCCTGCAACACAAGAGAAGCTAAAGGGAATTATCCAACCATAGTCAGAAGACTTACAGTTGTATCCAGGGGCAACCAAAATTGTGTACATGAGGACTGATAGAGACCAGTTGGAATTATATGTGAGAAATGCTTTCTGTTACTAACAGCTAATTAACATTGGTCTGTTTTGGGTTTTAATAAGAGCTTTATTATTTAATATTTAGCCTTTATGTGACTAGTAAAATGAGGAGGATTGCTAATATATGATAATTTATGTGGATCGGATATGTGACTGAATATTATTCCACATAAGCCTGTATCAGAGAGCCCACGGGACTGCTGACCTTTAATGCTTTCATGTTAATTACTCCTTCAGCAAGTTATTCTGGGGAAAACTAAAGTTTTACATTACTGCCGAGGTAATAATGGTTTTAAAGGAACCTGTCAATAGAAGATGATCTAATAAACCACTACCAGTATGTTATCTAGCATTTTAATGGCCCAGTATGGAAGCATCACCCAAAAAATTAGCTTCGAAGCGAGATGTAAACTGGTTGCACAACGTAACGGAGGCAGGGAGTTTAATACTTAAAGAGGCTCTGTCAGCAGATTTTCACTACCCTTACTAACAATGCCTGCTGATAAAGGGATAAGTCCTCCCCAAAACACCTAAAAATTCGTTGCCTGTGGGGCACTGTGCCTTAATTACAGAAGTGTTTATGATATGCAAATTAGTTTTTGTGACACATGTCTGTTATCTGTGACTCATCTCTCTCTCTCTCTCAAGCTGGCAGTGAACCACGCCTCATTATTCTGACTGACAGCTCTGTGTATCTTCAAATCCCTGTTCCGCTTCCTTGTACTTAAGGACCGTCTGCTAATATTTAACTACAGACTGTGCCTTGTGTTTACATGAAATAACAGCAGCCTCCATGGAGGATGGAGAGGAGTAGAAGTCCATGGAGGCAGCTGTGACTTCATGTGGTCAGATACCTGCATGGGGTACAGTTTGCTTTTATTAGTAGGCTGAAGTACCTGAGATGATATCACTCTGGTCCCATGACATGAACTGTGAACAGTAAGAAGGAGAAAGGCATGGGGAGGATTAGATGGGGGGAATCAAGCAGGACACGCCCCCTCTGATTCCAGGTAATATAAGATAAAAGGTGATTTATGTGGATGTAAGCAAAAACTATTTTTAGCAAAAAGAAGGGTGTCAGTCAGTTAATAGGAACCTGTCACTGGCTGTAAATGTAGTGACAGAGGATGGAGAGAAGAGAGGAAAAATTTATGAGGAGACACAGGCACATACAGACTGCAACTGCCCCCCCTTGCACACTGTAATAGATGATGTGGAAAATCCCCATACAATGTCATACTGTAGTATTGCAGTATATGGTAGGATCAATCAAACAACCTAAGGTTAAAGTACCCTAGGGGGTCTAGGGGTTCCGAAAAATGGTACAAAATAAAAAAAAAGTTAACGTTTAAAAAAAAAAAAAACATAAAAATTCAAATCACCCCCTTTTCCTTAGAACTGATAAAAATATAAATAAACAGTAAAATTATAAACATATTAGGTATTACCACGTCCCAAAATGTCCAATCTATCAAAATATAATAGCGCCCAAAGTAAAAAATGCCACTTATTTTGCCATTTTACAAAATATAAAAAAAAAAAAAACAAAGTGATAAAAAGGCCGTACAGTCCTCAACATGTTAGCATTGCACAGACGGCAGGTTTCTCGGACTAGGGCGTGCGGCTACTCCACGACCCAGTAGCCTCTTTACAAAATTTACATATTAGGGGAATAAAAGTTTTTTAAAAATTGCGGGGACGTGAGGATTAGCCCTTAAAAGGGCTATCCTCATGTCCTATAGATCCCCCTACCACCCGATCTTCCTTTATGGGTAGATCCGCGGTGGTAGGTTCCCTTTAAGGTTTTGCTATACAATCACATGGTAGACTATAAAAAATAAATAAATAAAAGATTTTTAACTTTTCATCTGACTGAATCCAAAATTTCTCATACACAACGAATAGCTACTAGAAAATATGGATCCAAATATCAAGAGACCGATATGTGCATTACATACAAATGTATCTATGATCCAAGAAAAATATGTAAATCATAATACACGGATACCTGACAGTCATGGAATTCTGCACATTAATATTTAAAGTCCAAAAGTAAAAATGAGTTTGGGTCAGAAAGGAGCGCTTTGCGCTAGGAATACTTGAGTCTGCATCTCTTCATCGCATTTTACTATAATAGAAGCTCACCATTGGCTTTTTGTTTCTCCTTTATTTGTTATTTTTTGGAAGTCAGGTTTACACTAGAGACAGAATAATTTAGAGGAAGGGGCAGCCAGTAATGCCCTCCGCTACAGAGGATGCAGCTTACATTTCTAATAAGAAACCTGAGGTTCTCCGGCTAGCTCAGGGGAAGAGATGCATGTACATGTTAATGAGGACTGCAGAAGACTAAGCATCAGTTCAAGGACAATCTCCGCATGGCACTGCAGCCTGATATGTGGGTTAGAGATTTAACAGCTCAAGTTTGCTTCAAAGTCTTTGATAGGGGAAAAAAACTGAAAGATCAATCAAACTTTGCTAAAGCAATTGGATCCATTTTCACCTAATGCTTATAGACAACCTTGAACAAAATACATTAAATGTACTTGTACAGAGCTGAAACTATGGAAAGAATTCTTAGATTGGGTTAGAATCCCCCCCTCACTTATTC
>WNYA01003684.1:0-23411 GCA_019512145.1 Engystomops pustulosus
CTCTGATGACTTGTACCATTCTCTGTGGACATGTACCATGCTCTGATGACCTGCACAGTAACCATTCTAAAAAATCTTTTAATCCAATGACCTAACTCTTATTTTAACTAAAATTTGGCAATGAGGGATAGTCAGTAGATCCTTGTTCACATTAGGTGGTTGCCGGTCCATAGCATACATAGCAGTAGTTTAGGCTATCTAGACTACAGCTATTGTTGATTGAGGCAATGCTTGGGAAAGGCTCAATGTGATGAGTTTGACCTTTGGTGTGCTGCTCCTTGACGGAGACAACAACATTTACTACTGAAAAGAGGACAGAATAGGTCTGGAATTATCTCCATTCTTAAACTTTTGGAGTCAGGACGATTTTTTTTTCTCAATATAGAAACTGGTACCCATCTGGATCATCAATATATAGACTTGTTCTGTGGGTTTGATTGATAGACTTTTGTCTATTTTTAACCTTATTAACTATGTCAAAACTGCAGACGGCTGTCAAATACAGATGGTCCCCTCTGGTAAACATGTAGTGCTTTGGGGTTCACGGGAATGACCCATCAGCTGCAATGTATCACAAAAAAGGAGGTGGCTCGAATTTTTTTATGTACACTGCAAGATGTGATTCCACACATTGGCTCAAGGTGTATGCAAGATTGGGCACCTCTGGTCTTCTGACTTCTAAAATCATCAGCTTCATTTAAGTGTATGTTTATGGAAATTAGGTAAGAATTATATAATGTCTGGAAGTTTTATGAGTTACCTTTGCTGACTTCTGCTGACTTATAACTTATTTGAAGCCATAGGGAGCTGTGAACTTTTCTACCGTCAATTCACCGGGTGCAAGTTCTACAAGAGGAAATTACACTTCCGAGGAGCAGGGATCACCAGACTAGAAGGACTTCATAAATCGGAGCTGAAATGACTTGAAGTGTTATTCCTATTCTAATTTCCTCGAAATAGGGATAGGAATTTTCCCACATAGGCTTTCCTCAATCAATGTAAATATTTTCTTTTATATCTAAGAAGGAAACTGAAACCCTTTTTTTTGTCAAACAGACTTCGGAGAATTCCTCTATTACCAGCTGTCTCTCCCTGTTTATCTTTGTCAGTCTCTTAAGTAAACTGTGTTTTTGTTGTTTGCACTAAATGCTCTTATTTACACAGACCTGTCTGTTTGCTTCCCCTTGTTGTCAGGCGGTAGGAAACTATACACGAGCGTCTGATGAGCTGGAAGCCCATGAGAATGAGGTGGACGTCTACTGGGCCTTAGGAGAAGAGTACAACGCTACTGACAGAGCTACTGTAGGATTAAACTCTCTATACGGATGAAACAAGAACAGTGGTAGAGGTAGAAGATCACACAAATTCCCTCTAGTTTGCTCCTAGACATATGTTTTTACCATTCACTTTCTATGGAATTTTCAACTACATCTGCTGAAAGTTTGTCCCCAGTGTCCATTATTTGCTTCTGATGTTTCCCACCACTTCTCCTAAATAGTTTCGGATTACACCCCCTTGTATTTGTGGTTAAACTCTTAATAAAGGGAGACGGTTACATTGTCTGTACAGTCTTATCTATGTGTAGTGCGGTACACAGCAGGAGGCAAAATGTATTTTCACTCGTAAAACAAAGGCTCTTTAACAAATGTTCCATTAAAGTCTACGGAGAACGGAGCATGAATGAAAGATCTTTCATTTTTATGTTCCGTTACCTTCTCCTTAAATGGAGTGTGTAATGGAAAGTGTATACGCAGGTGTGAACTGGGCCTTGAAGTTCATATCTATTTTCTTCAAAGTAAGTTCAATAGGAGGAATCAAGTACTAGTGCATCTGGTGCCAGCACTCGATGTTATTCCTGCCTCTATGGTCACGACAGACATAACAAGAGACTCCAGCCTCTTAGTATTTCCCTCTTTGACATAAAATTGAACTACAACAAATGCATTAGGAATTGGCGCAAGCAATAGCTAATGTGTTGGTCTGGGGTGTCCCATCCCCATGCTGACCCACTCTGTGACATGGCCCTCTCCGTAACCCACTTGACCTTTCACCAGTACAACCTTTGATAAATCCCCCCTATTATGTTCCCTTCTATGTATTTAGTGTGCTGTTAACATATACAGGCAGTCCCCGACTTACAGATGAACCTTAATTACAAACGCACATCTCTGCACACTGACTTTTGATCAGTGATCAGTGATCCTCTCTGGGTTTTGGTAATTTGTTGAACTTTGCAATGATCAACTGTCTGAGTTATCAAAGGTGTTTAGAATGAAGCTTTATAGTTAATCTTTGTTTCCATTACAGACCAAAATTATGAAAATCCAATTGTTGTATGGACAAAAAGAATACTTTGTAAGGAGTTGCACTTACAAAATATACCAGTTCCAACTTACATACAAATTCAACTTAAAGGGGTTTGCTCATGAAAGAAAGTTCTCAAATTTTAATCCCCTATTGCTGTTTACACAATAAAGATCATTTAACCCCCCCCCCCCCCCCAACTTTACAATTTTACTCAGTTTTATTGCTGTTTTAGCTCCTATCACTCAATGTAAGATTTCCGAGTGTGTGCAGGCACTAGCTGAGCAAACGCTTTATCATCCCTCTGTGCTATGAGATGCTGTGAGCTGACAATATGGCTAGATCATCAGGGTACAGGTTTATCTACACTTTCATTTAGCTTCTGAACATTCTACTAGCATCTGACTCATAGAAAGAAGAGAAATGAAACTGATCAGATTAATGAGATGGATATAAGCCACAATGACACACTCAACTCTGCTATCTCATCTGTAAAGCACACAGTCAGCAATGCTATGCCTCCCCTAAGATCCAGAGCTTATGTTGTATGTAGAGAAGCTCCAGCTGTATCCCCTCCTTGCTGTTAGAACCTGATAGTGCCTTTGTCTATAGTGCTGTCTGCCTCCTGCCCCCGTGCTCCTGCAATGCAAGAGAAGCTAGAGGAATCTGACAACCATGGACAGGAGTTTATGGTTGGATCCAGGGACAACCAAAATGTAAACACCAGGACTGATAGAGACAGGTTGGACTTATACCTGTAAAATGCTGCATTTTTGTTTATAACAGTGAATTAGAGAATGTGTTATTTTGTTATCCTGAGTACATATAAATAACTTGTCTTTGTGGAAATACAAAACTACAGGACCTATCTTGTTCGTAACCCGGGGACTGCCTGATGTTAATGCCATAGACATAAGTGATCAAACATTTGCCAAGAGGGTCCCCTTCTAGCAAATGTTTGTCACGAATAACTAACAGTATATTGTTAGACTTCAAAAAATGTACCTCTTAAATCTACCGAAACATGTGCAGCATTACAAAGAAAAATAATGGAGCTGACATGTTAAAATCAAACATGTCCGAACCATTTTTCTCATTATCTGCTGTAGAGGAAAATTTGATATAAATGTAAATGATTCCTATAAATGGCTCTGGGCAAAACATAATAATGTCCTATCAACTGAATAGGTCATATGAGCTTACAATGGAAGTGGTAGTGTAGTGGTCATACCAACCTAGTGCACACTTGGCTCCTAGTGAGGTGAATAGTAGATGAGTCTGCATTAGCCTTACATGTAATGCACCGTCAGCATAGATCTTTGACTTTATGTTTTCCCTGGAAATCCCCTTTAAAGGGGTTTTCCCATCTGGGCATTTAAATTTAATTTAATTCGTTTGCCATATGTAAACATTTCTTCAATTGGATGTTATTAAATAAAATGTTCCCGTGTGAAGATAATTTCTCATAAATGTAGCCATGTTGTCCCTTAGAAACGAGACAGCTTCCTTGGATTCGACCCCCTCACATTTTGGCAACAATGGCCAAAGATGCGCTATTGAGTCCTGTCTGACCACTTGGCTTCTGCATTCATTATCACAGGACGGCTGTGGGACTTGCAGTAATTCCTGGACATTTTAAATACTAGAAACCTTTTGTGTCTTTGTTCAATACCTCCAGCAGAGGTGATCGTATCCAAGGACACGGTCTTGTTTCTAAGAGACCATATGACTACATTTATGAGAAATTATCTTCACACAGGTAATTATTTAATGACATTTAATTGAAGAAATGTTTATGTTTGGCAGATTAATGAATCTGGATGTGAATGCACAGACGAGAATACCCCTTTAATGAATCCAGACAACTCTCTGTATAATGATGGAGGGTGCACTTGAAGAGGACACAGTATTACCATCCCCTGTAAATAGGTGATAGCTTTGTAGGCGGCTTCCAGACATAATAGTAGTTAGGTTCCATTTTATTAGTATGGATTATGATATATATATATATATATATATATATATATATATATATATATATACTTCCAGAAAGTCCAAACAGCACACGTTTTACTTATGAGTGAAGATTTTGGGTGCAAGCTCAATAAGATCGGGCTCCAGATCCTCCAAATAAGCAGTAGAAAGTAAGCAGCACTCTAAGACTTGGATTGTCAAGTAGAAAAAGTGGTGATATTTATTCCATGTTTTTAAGAGTACAAAAAAATGTACAGAAGCAACGTTTCGGCTACTAAGAGCCTTTGTCAAGCCTAGTGATATGGGTGAACAGCCATCTTAAATAGCAAACATATGTGATCACATGATCAAGATGATCCCACCCCCTTGAATTAACATATTACATCCTATCATGTATAAATAAGCAAAATATAACAATCAAAAGTGAGAATGCCATTATACATGCATATAAAAATAAAGTGCTAGTGCATTATAGCATATTTGTATAGTGTTAATAAAGAATGATCCTGTAAATAAAGTGACAAGTGCTCACAATGTTGAGAGTGCACAATTTTAGTGGACTGGGGTTAAAAACAAAGTGACTGAGGTCTCACCACCTTGATCCACAGGTCCTACGGAGAAAGCATATGTGTAGACAACAGACGCTGACCGATCGCGGGCATTGACCCGCAAGTGGAACGCAAACGGAATGTCAGTGTACTGCACATGTCAGAGGAGGAGCAAGTATCCATGGCAACACTCGCGTCCTGGATGCGAAAAACTCATCACCGGGATTTGTTATGAACTCCTGCTGTATGAGACGGCATGATGATCGCAAACAAAAAGAGGTAAGTATAAAACTGAATAATAGATTACAGACGATCAGTGGCACAGCGGAGGGTATATGCGTGGCTGTCAAGACTGACATAAAGAGATACATACAAAATAAAGGGACATAGGAGGAGCAATGAATATTAACCCCTACACATTAGGGGAAACCAAAAGAACTTATACGTAGAATAGTTGTATCCCTATGGCCAAAACGGTCAATACAGGATTAACGGATATTGCCTCTGGTCCCCACATATAATAATGCATTTAAACATGAAAAACCACTCCCATGGCACAAAATATGATCGTCCGGAGTCGTCTGTAGTGCAGCGGTCTGTTACACGCTTGAGGAGACACTGAGAATATAGAAAAATGCGTTCCTTTGAAAAAAATCGGTCAAAAAGAGAAGCGTCGTTGTGAAGGGCAGATGGAGAGATGGTGAGAGCAGTCCAAATTCGGCTTCAGTATATGGTGAAGAGTCTGCGGAGCAGAAATAGTATTAGTATAATAATCATAGGATATGTTAAACAAAAAAATATCACTATATGCCTATGCCTCTGTGAGAGGTAGAGAGAATCGACAATCACCAGAGAATCAAGAAGACATCTCATACATTGTGTAATTTAAAGTCTACATTAAGCCCGTTGGGCCTTAAAGTATTTAAAGTGTATATCCACCATAATTCCTTTTTCTTAAGAATACGCTCCCTATCACCCCCTCTCCGTAGCGGGGGCACATGGTCAATGAGTTGGAAACGCAAGTCCCTTTCCTGGTGGCCATAGGCATATAGTGATATCTTTTTGTTTAACATATCCTATGATTATTATACTAATACTATTTCTGCTCCGCAGACTCTTCACCATATACTGAAGCCGAATTTGGACTGCTCTCACCATCTCTCCATCTGCCCTTCACAACGACGCTTCTCTTTTTGACCGATTTTTTTCAAAGGAACGCATTTTTCTATATTCTCAGTGTCTCCTCAAGCGTGTAACAGACCGCTGCACTACAGACGACTCCGGACGATCATATTTTGTGCCATGGGAGTGGTTTTTCATGTTTAAATGCATTATTATATGTGGGGACCAGAGGCAATATCCGTTAATCCTGTATTGACCGTTTTGGCCATAGGGATACAACTATTCTACGTATAAGTTCTTTTGGTTTCCCCTAATGTGTAGGGGTTAATATTCATTGCTCCTCCTATGTCCCTTTATTTTGTATGTATCTCTTTATGTCAGTCTTGACAGCCACGCATATACCCTCCGCTGTGCCACTGATCGTCTGTAATCTATTATTCAGTTTTATACTTACCTCTTTTTGTTTGCGATCATCATGCCGTCTCATACAGCAGGAGTTCATAACAAATCCCGGTGATGAGTTTTTCGCATCCAGGACGCGAGTGTTGCCATGGATACTTGCTCCTCCTCTGACATGTGCAGTACACTGACATTCCGTTTGCGTTCCACTTGCGGGTCAATGCCCGCGATCGGTCAGCGTCTGTTGTCTACACATATGCTTTCTCCGTAGGACCTGTGGATCAAGGTGGTGAGACCTCAGTCACTTTGTTTTTAACCCCAGTCCACTAAAATTGTGCACTCTCAACATTGTGAGCACTTGTCACTTTATTTACAGGATCATTCTTTATTAACACTATGCAAATATGCTATAATGCACTAGCACTTTATTTTTATATGCATGTATAATGGCATTCTCACTTTTGATTGTTATATTTTGCTTATTTATACATGATAGGATGTAATATGTTAATTCAAGGGGGTGGGATCATCTTGATCATGTGATCACATATGTTTGCTATTTAAGATGGCTGTTCACCCATATCACTAGGCTTGACAAAGGCTCTTAGTAGCCGAAACGTTGCTTCTGTACATTTTTTTGTACTCTTAAAAACATGGAATAAATATCACCACTTTTTCTACTTGACAATCCAAGTCTTGGAGTGCTGCTTACTTTCTACTGCTTATATATATATATATATATATATATATATATATATATATATATATACATAATATCTACAATGATCCATGATCTAATAGACAATGTGAATATATAAGAAGTGATATAACTCCAGTACAGGATAAAGGAGGCCTCCACCATCATGTGCCAGACCTGTAGTAACTGCTGCTCCCCTGTATGTCACTACCCGTGTATAATGTGACTGTAGTAAATTTGCCACTTTCTCCTGCTGCTTTCCAAGAAATAGATTTTGAAGTAATATCACAAGTGAAAATCTGACATGCTAAAGACTTACATCATTTACTCTGGATTCCAGCGCACAATTGATGAATTACTGGTGCTTGAATACTCGCACTGATAAGACTCAATGCCCTATTGTACTGCGCTGCTTGTTAGGGCCCAAGGGAGCAATTGATATTTAGAGCGTTTGGAGCTGACATCTGGTTTGCTGATGTATGTTTTGCGCTGGGCGTACACGACCTGCTGCCTTATACACAGGGGTGTTTATCTAAATATACATTAGAAACATCTCAGTAGCAAAATAAACAGAAGGAATGGATCCTTTCAATAAACATTGTCACGCTCCTCGGCCCATTCAGACCCTGAGGCTCCAAGGTATATTAGGCGTTGCTTGACCAAATCTTTTGTCACACCTTCATCTATAGACAGACTTGGATTTTATTCTTTAAAAGTTTACTCATTTTGGGGAATTTTTTTGGGCCTTCAATGTTATTGATCAATAGAGTTATGATGGAGGCCAGAAGGGGGAGGCCGGAGGACAGGCATATGCCGGGAAGATGCTGCTCAAACTCACACAAAGGTGTTAGTCTCCAATCTGGGCTCACTAGTCATGAGTTGTGGTTAGCAGACCCGAAATTTGCAGGTTCTGGTCCACCAATCCAGACCTCAGGCAGATAGATGTTCAGGATTGGGTCCAGGTTCGGCTCACCACCTTCTTCTACCAGCAACAATTGTGTGTGTGGACTTTTTAAATGCAGCCAGCAAAGATGATGTCACAAGGAAGTGACATTCACAACCAAAATGGTGGTGCCCAAGCATCGCTCAGATTTAAATGGGTTAACAGCATCAATCCGTTCCAGTACTAATCGAGGGTGTTACCGGTGAGGGTTTATCACCTAAACCCAGACAGAAATGTCAAGTTAGGACTTTATCAAGTCCATTCATCGCTAGTTATAAGATGAGGACATGTTGATGAAGTTGGAGCTTTTCCCAATCTGGTATAATACAAGTGGAGGCCATTGCTCTACAAATCCATAGACTTTCCGGATCCAGTAACAAGACCTGATTTGTATTTGTGATATTTTTTATTCAATTATAGATGTATTTTACCAAGTGATGACGTAATTTGACATTTGTTATGTCAATCCCTATAACTTCTAGCCTTCAATTACCATTTTCATAACAAGTTATGTCAGGTACAGGCCTCTATACTTGCTACAATATGTGAAAATACAATATTTTGCTCAAAAGAAAAAAAAAGAAATTCAGAAATAAATGTGAGTAATTGCTCATCAACAAGCCCAGCCCTTTATTTGATGAATATGTCACTGTATAGTTCTAATATTTATCATTGCTTCATGATATTTGGTCACTATATGGTGGTATTGTCTTTGTACTATGCAGTTGTAAACATGAAGTCCAGCTTCTAGGTAGTGTCTTCTAGGAACCTGTCACCAGATTTGACACTTATAATCCTAATAACAAGATATGCTTACTTGTGCCCACACTGTTTTTGCTAAAAAAAAAACCCTATCCCCAGAAAATGAAGTTTGTTAGCCTACCTGGCACCCGGCCAGGAGGTGCAGCAAGTCCCAGAGGCATGTCATATAATTTAAAGTAGTGTTTCTCTCACCTCATGTCTGCTCTTCCCCTCCCTCCTGCAGTGCAGATGACTCATTAGCCCAAGGGAGGGGGGGACTTTCCAGCAGACATGAGGTAGACATGAGAGAAATGCTGCCTTGCATGAATAGCACATGTCTTTGGGACATCCTGCTCCTTCGGGCAGGGTGTCAGCTCAGCTCACAAACTTCATTTTCTGGTGGATAGGAACTATGCATTTTTTAATCTGAAACCAGTGCGGGCACAAGTTATTAAATTTCTATTGGAACTTTTCATTAGGCTTATTAGAGAATCCGGGGACAGGTTCCCTTTAATTTAAAGGATATCCACCATCAAAATCCATCATGATGAACCAGGGGCACTTACTCATAGATCCAGGCACCATGACTGTGGTAATGTTTATAAATCTCTATATTTATTATCCATTGCCTCCATACATCTAAAATCAATTTTTATAATTCTGCTAATGAGCGAGAAGGGCTCTGGTGGCTTTTTCCAGAGCCCCTCAGTGATTTCTTTTTTACTGGCTGTTACAATGGGTAGAACAGTTCTCCCTCCCCCTGCATTTCCTGCTGCTGCTAGATTACACAGGCAGAGGGAAGAGGGAGAGTGCTAGGGGCTGGGTGACACATGTCCTACTCATTGTAACAGTAGAAGGTGCTCTGGTAACACCCCAAGAGCCCTTCAAACTCATTAGCATAATTTTAGAAGTTGAATTTAGAAGGAAGGAGGCCATGTATAAAAAATATAAGTATATCACCACAGTCACGGTGCCTGGATCTACGGGTAAGTATAAAGATTATTATTATATTATTATTATTAAGTATCGGATTTATCATGATGGATTTTGATGGTGGATTTCCTTTATTTATCTATGGACAGCAAAAGTGGTACAAAGTCCATGCACTTCTGGTGTCAGCAGAAATCCTTACTCATAGTAAATATTATATAGTCGCTGTATAGTCCTGTTATTATCATTGTACCACGATATTATGCAGGCACTGACTGGTAGTATCATCTATAGACTTCACTATAGCTGAAATCTCTGAGTATCTCCCGCATTCAGAGTGGGGAAAATTCTTCACATATGTGATTATATTATGGTATTATTCAATCACTGTATGGCAGTGTTATCTGTCATTCTATTATACTGTCACTGTAAGGGGGTATTATTTATCATTGTACCATTAAATTATACAGTTACTCAACAGCAGCATTATCTCTCACTGTATTATCATATTATACCATTACTGTATGGTGTATTATCTGTCATTATATTATCATTATTATACAGTCACTGTATGGTGTATTATCTGTCACTGTATTTTGGTATTGTGCATACACTGTATGGTGGTATTATTTATCACCATACAATAATATTATAGTCACTGTGCAGTCGTGTTAGTCATTATATCATTGTATTTCACATCATTGTATGGTAGTATTATCGATTATTGTATTATATCATATTATCATATTATCTGTCACTATATTATCATATTATACCGCCAATGTATAGTGTATTATCTGACATTATATTATCACAATATACAGTCACTGAATGTTGTATTATCAGTCACTGTATTTTGGTATTATGCAGACACTGTATGGTGGTATTATTTTATCACCATACAACAATATTATACAGTCACTGTACAGTGGTGTTAGTCATTATATCACACTATGGTAGTATTATTCATTCCTGTATTATACCGTCACTGTTTGGTGGTATTATTTATCACTATATGGTGATATTATACAGCCACTGGGATGTTAGTAGTTATTATACCATTATATTACACATCATACCCTCACTGTACTGTATGTGGTATATCATGTCTGTGAAAATGAAATTCTCTAGCAACATCCCTAGTTATCTACATGACTAAAAGAAAGAAATAATGATGTTGTGTTACCATCTAATTTCTCCACAAGACAATCCTGACAATGTGTGATCATCCTCACAAATACACGGAAAGCCATCAGCTGAGAGTCTCATCCTGTACATGTGGTATAGGGGACAATCTTTATTTCTGTATAATTACTAAGTCTCTAATTAGGACTTCAGTTCTTGCACTGGAGAGAGGTCAGTACAGTAGTCGCAGGAAGCGAGATCAATGGCTCGGCAGAGATTTCCTGGGATATTCGGAGCAGGATCTATCATGATGACAGCTCTCACAGGCTCCTTTATTACACCTCCATGTTACTTATTTCATTAGGAGAATCCGATACATAGATTATACATTAAAAAGCACATGGGCTTCCTCACGTTCCTGATTATTGCTGCCCCTATACAGAACATCTTTATTTTATCATATTACAAAGTTTATACATTGTACACATTGATCCAGGCACCGTGACTGTGGTAATCTACTTGTATTTGTTGTCCATGGCTCACTTCCATCTAATTTCAGCACACAATTGGGAGGGGGAATTGCTGTTGCACTGTATAACAGCCTGGGAATTTGCAGCATGGAGGATTTTCGTTAAAGGGGTTATCCGAGTGAGGTGTTTTAAAAAAAAACAAACCTGTACTCACTTCCACAGTTGCTTCAGACATCCCGCACCGCCGTCTAACAGGCCGTGTCCCTGTTTGTTTACAGGGGCATGGAAGCTCCGTTGAGTTCGGCTTCCAGACGGCGGAGGTGGCTGGCCATGCCCACCCATCCCTATTCCCAGCACTGAGATATGGTGACGGGTGGGAGTGGCTGGCCGGAAGCCGAACTCAGCGGAAACAGGGGCACGGTCCGGAGAGAGACATCTGGAGCGACTGAGAAGGTGAGTACGGGTTTGTTTTTTAAAAATGCCTCACCAGCCTGCCCCCAGAATTTTACAAACACTCATATAACCCCCTTAAGGTTGAATATTTGTAAATCAACTTATAGGATATGATGTAGATCCCACTGGGAAGTGATTTGCTCCAAATAGGCTCCACCTATATCTTAAAGGGGATGCGTCAAAAGAAAATTCTCTTTTAAATGTCAAACATAATTGTATGATTCTACAGTATATTCAGTGGCGTAACTTAAAGCTGATGGGCCCTGGTGCGAAGTCTGTGCCAGGCCCGACTATAATGTATGGTATATAGTACTAGCTTTCTCATATGGGAAAGTGACACCTTATGGGCCCCCTAAACCTCCTGGGCCCGGTTGCGATCACACTCTCTGCACCCCCTCAAGTTACGCCCCTGAATATATTTAACAAAAAGCTGTGATCTAAGTTGTATAATTCTCACTCTTGCCACTAAATGTAATAATAGACTGACAATTGCTAAATGTGACAGGGTTTAGTATGCAGCAGTCCCTCATCACAGGGAGGAGCACAATAGAAGGTAACACCAATATTACATCCAGTACTGACAATAAATAATGTCACAGTATCTCTCCTCCTCTCTGCACAGACCACCTGACATTTTTCAGGCCCGGTCAGACCCACTTTCCAAAAAAGTGTTGTACGGGTGGAGAGACAGGGAAAAAGTCCCACTTTCCTGGCCATGTGCCAGGAATTACAACTTCTTCATGCCTTGGAGTATGGTGCTTGGCTTCTAATGAAGGGGACTACTTGTAGACTTCAGACTATGGGAACTGCTTCTGATTGTTTGGGAATAAATTGTTCCTCTCTCACTATAGAGTCTTTTTCCATACGTGCATGTCCACATGTATCAACCTCTACAAAAAAAAAAAGTCAGAACGGTCTAGATGGAAGGACAAATAACCACCTTGCTTCGCACAGCCCAATACTGCACCCCCTGTAGTAGTCATCTGGATCGAATGTCTTTGAGTGCATCACAGAGGCACATGAAACAGTCACAGTGGCTCCCCATGAGCACAGTGTCACTACCCAAAGGCAAACCTTGAATTAAAGGTCTTAACAGCTCAAAAAGATCTATAACTTAGAGGTCCTCGACTTACAGATGACCCCTAGTTACAGACGGTCCTTTCTGCCCCCTGTGACCTCTGGTGAAGCTCTCTGGATATTACTTTAGTCCCAGACTGCAATGATCAGCTGTAAGGTGTCTGTAATGAAGTTTTATGGCTAATCCTTGTACATCATTTTGCAAATCCAATTTTCACTGGGACCAAATACATTTTGGCAGGGGTTACAATTATAAAATATAGCAATTTCGACTTGCATACAAATTCAACTTAAGAACAAAGAAATTATCCTGTATAGACTGACTGTATCAGTATCATAAGTGAATAGATTTGACATATTGGGGGAACATGCATTGTCTGCCAGTCTTCTGGTGGACAAGACATGTTAAAAACACAATTTCCCAATTCTTTGCTCATTTTCTGTCCCCTTCGCCAATTTGGGCATGACAGGGGGTTAGTATAGTCTTTATTATAACTAAAAACTCTTAGCATATCCAGCATGCAACACACCAGTCTTAATAAATTCACCCCATGGTTTTGTTGCCTCTGTCAGGATCGGAGGTAGTGGATCCTCTGAACCACCGCGGACAATACACAAGCCACTAGCTAGGACCAGAGTCTAAGTGGCACCCGGTTTTCACCAGAGCCCACCACAAAGCAGGATGGTCTTGCTGCAGCGCGGTACCACCAGGTCGCTCCACAGGTGTGACTTGTCCGCAGTGGCAGCCAAGGTCGAGGTACAGGAGGTACAGGAGTCAGTGACGTAGCAGAAGGTCAGGACAGGCAGCACAGGAGCGAGGTCAGGAAAGGAATCAAGGTCACCACAGGAAATCAGGATAATTGCACAGGGCAAGAAAGCTTTCTCTAAGGCTATGAGGAACAAAGATCCGTCAGGGGACACAGGAGGGAGCTGGAATTTATCAGGGAAGGCAGCTGGCCAGGCGGCAATTATTAGCGAGCTGGCCCTTTAAGTCTTACAGAGCCAGCGCATGCGTACCCTGGGAGATGGGAACGTGTGCCGGAGAACGGACATCGCGGGGACGGACGCTGGAGCCGGGAAAGGCGAGTTAGCTGGCAGGCAGGCTCTGGGGGCAGAGTAAGGCACATGGGTACGCCTTCAACCCGGGATATGGGTCGCAGGGGCAGCCTCCCTTAATACACAGGGTTACAGGAAATCTACCACCAGATTACTGCTTGTTATGTCTAAGGGAAGGGGACATGCAGCGTTTTTATTGCCGAAATAACAACTTTGTAAAAGTTCCAGAGGCGCTCAGACTGACCGTGCCCAAACACCTCTCGGCTTCCCCAGATTTTAATATATTCATGCTCCCCTGTGTTAAGCCTCCCCAGCTGCCTGCTGGTTACGTCAGAGGGCCGGGTCGTGGAGATAGCGGGGCTGTGCTCTCTCTTAGTTCCCCTAGCCTAGATGGTAAATGTCCTTTAAAAAAAGCTGGTCATGTGAAATATTGCATATCGATACATATATTGTAAAGCTGAAAATCCTATTTACAAACTATGCACAAGAACATTTTCTTTAAATATTAACCAAAAATGTAAAGCAAAAGAATAGTGAAATCCTTGTATTCTGCCGGCCTATAGGGTCCTTATGTTTCTTGTGGTTTGCATTATTGCACATTTTGCAGCTAATTTCTCCAAATTCGTGAGCAATGTTAGAAGCTTCTCCCACAAATAGAAAACTTCTAAATATTAGTAGACGGTTCCCAGTTTTATTTCATTGCTACCAAAAAAAAGATGGAAAATGAAAAAGTCAATTAAACTAAAACATTCCATTTTTCTTGCCTGGGACTCATTTAGTGACTACTTTGAAGTCGGGAGAGTAAAAACTTCTCAGACATGTGGCAGCCATTCCTCCAGAATTTGCACAGGTAAAACCTTCACATTACAAATAAAGTTATTGGAGTTCTTGGAAAAAAAGAGTGTGGAGTTGGAATCAATTCTCTGTTAATAACGGGGCATGTTATAGGTACCATTAGGGAGTAATCTACCCACACGGCCTTTAAATCAAGGGGCCATTTAAAGCTGATATCGGCCGTATATCACCGCCAGCAGCAGCACTGCAGGGTACCGCGGATTAGCATTTCAGAGACTGCTCTAAAAATTTACTGCCACTGTCAGCAAACTGTAACATTTCCTATTAATTCTGAGGCTACCGGGTGTAAGCCAACAGCTTTAAGAAATAAAAAATATCTAAGAAGTCTGTTTTGTGTTTCAGAAGTATCAAGAGCAATTTATGGAATCTATACCTAGTAAAACACACAGTAGCTAAATCTTTCATGGAAACACATCCCCAATCACAATCCTTGTGTTAGACGAGACTTCTTACGCAGTTATTGTAACATTAGTCATACAGAAGGTTACACTCTAATATCAGAAAGTGAAATCCAATAGCAGAATATTTATTAAATAGAGATGAGCGAGTATACTTGTCTGAGCTTGATGCTCGTTCGAGTATTAGCGTACTCGAAACTGCTCGATAAAGAGCTTTCACTTAAGGAAACACAGTGAAGAACAGTGAAATTTAAGTGAAGAACACAGTGAAGAACACCTTGCAGATGTTTACGTACATCTGCTAACTTATCAGTTATTTCTTTCAAAAAGAAATTGTGTATGTAGTAAAAATAATCAGTCACAACATCCTAAACTTCAGCTTCATTCTACTTCCTGGGCGTCACCCAATACTACAGGAAGCACAAGGATAGACTGCTCAGCCAATGACTGGTTGTGACCTGCCTAAGTCAGTGATTGGCTGAATCCGTGGATTTCCTGTGGTGTAAGTAGAAGTGGAATACAGTGGGATAGGGCAATGGCAGTGAGTATATTCTACTGAGTCTATTTGAAGACGAAATCCTTTTTACTCATTAAAAGCAAATCTATATTTTTGTCAAATAAGATACATATTCTGTGTATATTGATGGTGATAACAACTTCCTGTTTGTGGCACATTAATACATGAGAGAGGGAAAACTTTTCAAGATGGGTGTTGATCATGGCAGCCATTTTGAAGTTGGCTATTTTGGATCAAACTTTTCCAATGGAAAGAGGGTCATGTAAGGCATCAAAAGTATTGAGAATTTCACAAGAAAAACAATGGTGTGCTTGGTTTTAACATAACATTACTCATGAGTTGAAAGTTAGTTTCATAAGTTATTTACAAGTTTCTCTTTGATTACTTTCATTGACACGTTGCAGAGGTTAAAGGGGTTGTCAACTTTCAGCAAATATTTGATATTGTTTGTGTAATGAAAAGTTATACAACTTTCCAATATCATTTCTGTATTCATTCTTCGTGGTTTTCAACATCTCTGCTTGCTGTCCCGCTATAGAAAGCTTCTATGTATGCTTCCAGTGGATAGAAATCTGTCCATGACCATGTGATGTCACGTGGACGCAAGAAAACTGTCACAAATGAAGAAACATCAGTGGAGATCTAAACTTCAATCAGGAAGAGCCCAGTGTGTTTAAGACATTATGGGTCACATTTATCAAAAGTGGCGCACAGTCCTCATATATCTGGTGCACCTTGCACTGTTCTGGAAGTGTGCACCACCTTTTTTTCTGTGCTCCTTTAACTTAGAGTGTACGACACAATTCTGTCGAGTCACAGTAATAAATGTGGTGCACGGTGCAACTCTGCATCGGAACGCCCCTTTAGGTACAAAATTTTGTGTCTAGTCAGACACAGTGCATCTGCGACGCAAAACTGGCTCAGGCACTTTTAAAATCCATGTACAAGCAGTTTACAGCTTCTTTCTAGTGCAGATTCAGGCAGAAAACTGGTGCAAACGCTTTAATAAATGTGGGTCCATGAGTATTTTTAGTATTTAATTACATATATAATATTTCTGCCTTATAAACCTAGTGGGGCTTATTTACTAAGGGGCATGGATCGCACTTTCCTCGGACTGTTCACGGTTTTGGGATTTGCGCAGATGATCTGACTGATTTGGAGTTAGCACGGGATTTAACTTTCGAATTGTGTCGCAAGACAATGCACTTACATACACTGGGAAGAAGAAGGTGAACTCCAGCGGACCTGATCGGGGAAGAGACACGTGCAGGATATGATGCGCACGATCTCAGTGAATTGCGCCACATGTGCATTATAGTCGGATAATGCACTTTTGTGACCTCCGCGGGACCGGGTAAGTAAATGAGCCCCATTATGCTATTTCAAATGACAAATGGCCAGTACTTATTATATATGACAAAACACAAAGGCTAGAGCTCAGTCCCCACCAGGATCACTTACTGACTGACTGAGGAAAATGTGACTGGACATTAAGGAGTGAATAGGAATGATCATTAAACAGAAATAATCACATAAAGAGGATTATAAGGTTGTTTTAGATGTAATATAATGGGAACATAAATATATAATAAGAAGAAAGGTCTCTATAACACAAGCTATAATCTTCCCTTTCCTAATACTCGCCCCTGGCAGGCTTTGAAGAGAGATATATACGACTTTACTACTAGGAAACCTTTCAAAGGATTTGGAAAAGGCCACATCTGATTTGACTTTTGAGCTTCTCTTACAGATTGTAGATAGGTCTGAGCTGCTCTGCACACATCACTTGGAGTCTGGAGTTACTAAAGCCTAGTCTACCCCATGGTAGTGCCGCTCCCATTAGGAAGAACTGGTGCATATAGAAGCATCAGTCAGAGGATCTACACAATAAGGTTCACTGTAACTTAGAAATTCACTTTACACACTGTATATATCTGCAGAGGTGATATAATGCCTCTGCTATAACTATTTATGTAGATACCCCCATCTTCTGTTCTATAGCACCTAGAAATACGCTTTTCATTTCATATGAAAGACAAGGATCTCATCTTTCACTACACATCTGTCGTATGGTTATGAGCTACAAAACCTGCGATACAGGCAGCTAAAGACAATGTTGGAAATGCAAGCTGCCGAAAAATCGGTAATTACATACTGGTAATTTTCTCTCCTTGAACCACGACAGCAATGCCAGAGAGTGGGGACCACCACCAGGGACAGGAAGCCCCATCTTTAAAAGTCTGTACCTCCTGCTTCTCCTCAGTGTTTTCTCAGAGAACTGTTAAGACTTCCAACATCAAGTTAATTAAACCACTCCCACTTAACACCTATTGAATAATTCATGACCAAAAAAATGTTATTTTATTTTTTTGCTTTTGTGAAATAGGGATGAAACTAAGAAGCAACCTTTGGGAGGAAAGCTGGGTCAGTGAGAAGAATTATCCTATTCTCTAAGACATGGATGTAAAACTCATTTTTGCGGGAGTCCACATCAGCCCTGTGGTTGCCGTAAAAGGGCCGACTGTCATTTATTTACTATATAAATGTATCTACCTGAGCTGTTAAGTAGTTACATTTATGCAGTGATATGATTCCAATGAGCCACAATGTTGAACATAGTGTTAATAAACAATAGCCTGAGAAATCAGCATGGCTTGTATGTCCCCCACAGCGACAAATAATTAGAGTGCCCCCACACCAACAGCCACAGCTGCTTCTGGGGAGCAAGGAAAGGTAAGTATTGTAGTTGCACAAAAATAGAGAGATATAGTTGACCGCTCACCTTGTGTGTCGATTTCTGTGCTGGCTGCTACTCGGGGACCACGAGTAAAAGATGAATGCTGAATGGAAGAAAACGCATGCCGCACCAGGTGTGAATGAAAACGTAGCTCTTTATTTTCCAAAATTTCTTCAGATTAAAAATAGTAGCAAAATTCGTACAAAAAGCTGTGGCTTTGCATCCTGTATGACATAGACGTACCAACAAAGAAATTTGTAGGGCAGAAAAACCTACGCGTTTCAGACGTACCACACGTCCTTACTCATGGCTCAACAAATTTCTTTGTTGGTACGTCTATGTCATACAGGATGCAAAGCCACAGCTTTTTGTACGAATTTTGCTACTATTTTTAAACTGAAGAAATTTTGGAAAATAAAGAGCTACGTTTTCATTCACACCTGGTGCGGCATGCGTTTTCTTCCATTCAGCAAGTATTGTAGTTGCCCTGCACCTATGCTGTGCTCCTGACAAGCTCAACATAGGGGCAGGAAAACAGATTTGGCCCGCGGGCTTGTGTTTGACACCCGTGCTCTTAGACCTTTGTGTATGGGGGTTTACAGGACAGGGCAGACAATTCCCCAATCTGCCTAGCCAATGTGACAGCTACTAACAACATCACCTTTAGGGATAGGGTTCTGATATCCTCAATAACTTCAAAGGGATGCTGTGTGAAAGATCTATCGATAGATCCCAAGGTGGAACTGTAGCCTTCCTAAATGGTGTTAGACAAGAAACTGCTTTAAAGAATCTAATTATCCATGGATGAGCAGCTACGGGATTATGAAATAGAGAGCGCCTAAAGCTGGAACCTGGACCTTCAATGTTGCTGGCTTCAGTCCCTTGTTTAGTCCTTTATGCAAAAAATCGAGAAGTTTAGCAATGTTAGGATAAACAAGATCTAAATTATGGTCTTGACAAAAGGAAAAGAAAACCTTCCAAGTCCTGAAATATATCCTAAAGGTAACGGATTTCCTACTATTTTGTAGTGTGGAAATGAACCTATCCGAAAGCCCTTTCCTTGAAAGGATTAACCTTCCAAGAGCCAAGCCATCAGGTGCTGTTTGTTGTTCTCTGGATGAAAGATTGGGCCCTGCTCTAAAAGATCTGGGAAGTCTGATAGAATCCACGCATTTGAAAGAGATAGCTCCCCCAGGACCGAGAACCAAGCCCTCTGCTGCCAAAAGGGAGCAATAAAGATGATCCTTATGTTATCCTGGCTGATCTTCTTTGAGATTTTTAGAAGCCACATCTAAAGCCACAGCTTTTCAGCCAGATGGTTCTTCTGGCTGAATTGGTAAGGGCTGAGGACCACTGAGAGAGTCTTTGGGTACCTTTCATTTATTTTTCTTCCAGTTGTGACAACTACATAAGAAGTGACCTGGCCACACAAGTACAATATTTGGCTTGAAGGATGTGGATCAGGCCTCCCACGATCTTTTCAGGAGATCATCTGCCTTATTGTCCATCGTGTTCTGCAATTTTCCAGCCCATATCTATCGGGTCTATTATTTTGATGTGTTCAACGTTCCAGCATGGTCAAATGGTAAAGCCGATTTTTTTAGAGTTTTTTGAGATGTTTATGTCAATCTTAGGTGGTTTATCCCAGAATTTTGTTTCTTTTTCATCAAAAGGATATCTTTTCAATTCAGCTTCAATTAGCAAAGAAATATTTTTGTGTAATACAAAAATGAATACTAGTTTTTGTTTTTCACCCAGACCCTGGAACATCACATCTTGCATTGAACAGTGTTCCTTATGCTTCTCGATTTCCATCGTGGATCTAACCAATTTTACTAGGTGATCTTAAACATGAGATTTTTACCTTTATTGTGACATAGTAAGCATGTCTCTATGTGCTATAGAATACAGTGGCTGCCGAAAGTATTCAGAACCCTTTCATATCTTTCACTCTTTGTTTCATTGCAGCCAATTAGTAAGATCACAAAAGTTCTTTTTTTTCTCATTAATATACACTTAGCACCCATCTTAACAGAAATGTAGATATTATTGCTAATTAAACAAGAAAAACTTAAATATCACATGGTCATAAGTATTCAGCCCCTCTGTTTAGTATTGAGAAGAAGCTTTTGAGCTAGTACAGCCATGAGTCTTCTTGGGAATGATGCAAGTCTTTACACCTGGATCTGGGGATTCTCTGCCTCTTCTTTGCAGATCTTCTCCAGAGATACACAATTGGGTTTAGGTCTGGGCTCTGGTTTTTACACCTGGATCTGGGGATTATCTGCCATTCTACCTTGCAGATCCTCTCTACTCTCTCCAGAAATACTGTACACAATTGGGTTTAGGTCTGGGCTCTGGATGGGCCGGTCTGGAATGGTCACAGAGTTGTCCTGAAGCCTCTGCTTTGGTATTTTAGCTGTATGTTTAGGCTCAATTTCTTGTTGGAAGGTGAACTTTCGGCCCTGCCTGAGGTCCAGAGCACTCTGGAAGAGGTTTTCATCCAGGATATCACTGTACTTGGCCGCATTCATCTTTCCTTCAATTACAACCAGTCGTCCTGTCCATGCAGCTGAAAAACACCCCCACAGGACGATGCTATCACCATCATGTGTCATGTGTCATCATGTGCATTTGGCAGGTGATTGGCAGTGCCTGGCTTTCTCCAACTGCTTAGGATGACCACCAAAAAGTTCAATCAGTCTCATTTGTCCAAAGAATCTTATTTCTCATAGTCTGGGAGTCCTTCATGAGTTTTTCTGCAAACTGTATGCGGCTTTCATATATCTTGACACACTCTGCCATAAAGCCAAGACTCATGGAGGGAAGTTTCACAAAGTTGACTTTGTGAAACTTACTGCCATCTCGGTTTTGCATCTCTGGAGCTCAGCCACAGTGAACTTGGGGTTATTATTTACATTTCTCATCTAGGCTCTTCTCCAGGGAATGTTGGGCTGGACAGCCAGGTCTAGGAACCTTAAGTGCTGCAGAAATTCTTTTGTAACCTTGGCCAGATCTGTTCCTTGCCACAATTCTGTCTCTGAGCTCCTCGGACAGTTCTTTAGACCTCATGATGCTCATGTGCTCCGACATGTACTGTGAGGTCTTATATAAACAGGTTTGTGCATTTCCTATTCAAGTCAAATAAATAAAATTTAAAACATCTGGAACCCAATTAAGGATAAGAACCATCTGATCAAAAGAAGGAAATGGACAGCATGTGAGTTAAACAGTAGTGTGACAGCAAAGGGTCTAAAAACTTTTCACTATGTTTTATCTTAGTTTTTATTGTTGAATAAATTAGCAAAAATACCTATCTTTTGTTTTTGAAGGGGTGCATAGCACACATTGATGAGCAAAAATAAAATAACTTTTTTAGATTTCACCAATTGACATAACAAAGAGTGAAAAATTAAAGGGGTCGACCCACTGTCGAAAATTCGGGCTTCTGAAGTAACACTACACCTGCAATCGCTAAACCATTTAAAATGGGAAGAGAAGAGTAATTTATGCCTGACTTTGGGAAATATTTTTTTAAAGGTAAACAGGAAGGATTTCACATAAAAAAGGAATTATAGAAAGGACATATCAAATCTGTGGAGATTAGAAGTGGGGTAAACCCTGGTGACAGGTTTCCTCTAGGAAGTTGTAAACCTACCATAAGGACATGAATCTGTTATCTTGAAAAACAGTGCATATGAAAGTGACTTGTAAAAGGTCATGGGGTGGAGCCCTTTCCCTGTAGAGTCATGTAGGCCAGTCCCCCTCCTGGCTTGATCTTCATTCAACCTTTGAAATGTTTCTTCATAAACAACCTCCAGTAATTTGGTTAAGGCTTCACTATACAAGAATAAGAGGTGCTCTATAATGATCATTGCAGCATCAATGATGTGGGACGGATTATTCAATATTGGATGTGCTATTTTAAAAATACTTTACTTTTTCTATGTCATTCTGCAATGACCAGAATATAGGACATTGTTTCTTTTACTGTCCTGGAGATTGTCATATAAATCTTTATGACAGATTCCCTTTACAGAGTATTTAGAAAACTTGGAAAAAAGATGTCAAAGAGGACATAAAAGGGCAAAAATAAAAGACTAAGGGCCCTTTTTTCGTTTTTGCGTTTCCATTTTTTACTCCCCCTCTTCATAAATCTATAACTTTTTTATTTTTCCACGTAGAGAGCTGTATGAGGACTTGTTTTCTGCTTAACAAATTGCAGTTCATAGTGATGGTATTTAATATTCCATGCCATGTACTGGGAAGCCCCAGAATGCAGAATGCAGTGAAAATAGTGAAAAAACGCATTTGCACCGTTTTCTAGTTCATTCTTTGGGTTCGCTACGATCATGGAGATACCAAATTTGTATAGGTTCTATAATGTTTTCATACATTTACAAAAATTAAGGAGATGGGATGATGTTGCAGAAGAATGGGGTTGATGTAGAGGGGCTATCTCTGGGCATCTTTGATGGTAACGTGAAATGGAAACTATCTCATTAAGTAGAAACTTCACTGTGGTATTAAGTCACCAAGATCATTTGCCTCTACGGCAAACAGCACATTTTGAACTGTTTTTATCCCTTGTGTGTGGCTAGCTGTGAATTTCATTTGATTTTATCCATACTTTGTTTAATAAAGCTTTTTGTATGTTTCTGTTTTATCACATCCGCTGTTATTTGGTTTGCATGTATATGACAATTTGATGCATGGCTGTCAGATATCGTCACCAGCCTCTTCTCTTGTCGTTCAACTCAAATATGACAATTACAAAAATACTAATCTGCTGGATTTTTTGCGAGTAAAGTCTGTGCCAAGATAGTCTGAGAACTCCTTTGCAACTTTCCGGTTATATGATTTTTATTCTTAATAATAGACGTTGTAAGTTGTATGTCACCTCTGCAGGTAATTTTCACCATAAAATGGTCAAGTCGCAGCACAAAGTAACAAATCTTATTTGTTTTGGTTTCACAACCTGTGTAACAGCAGTTTTTTACAAAGTTTGACCGTAATTTTTTTAAAGTAAGAGCATTTCCTAGACATATCGCGGGATACAATG
>WNYA01003685.1:0-23403 GCA_019512145.1 Engystomops pustulosus
TTCCATCTTTCCCCCTTATATACGGCTGTGCATCACTATGGATAAAGGGAGGGGCGAGCAGTGCAAAAGTTGCCTTAAAGGGGTATTCTTATCTTATTCACATTTAATTGAATTAATCTGCCATTGAGTTGCCATGCAAATGCAAGAAAATGACCAGTGTGAAAATAATTTCCTGTAAATGTAGACATGTTGTGCCTTAGAAACAAGATTGCTGTCCTTGGAAATTTTACATGTATCTGTGCTATTACAGTTTCATTTTTAGCTGTAGGTGAATGGAACAGCCAGTCTTAATAGTCGTAATAAAAATGTTTTTGGAGTTTTTTTTTATGCTGGGGGATGGACCCTGCTTGTAGCACACGGGAAGAAGCAGTATTACTGTCATCAGCCTGGAGGCTGTGGGATCCTGTAGTTATTGTAGAGATTTATCTTTTGTCCTTTCCTGTGTCATCAAGATGTCACAAGTATTCTGATATATCTGGAAATACTCAGAATTCGTGGTTTGTTGCAACATTTTGGACTATTTTACTACATATTATCATCTGGATGTTGCCCCATCCATTGTAATTTTGAGAGTGTTAAAACCATAATTATAGAAGTATTGTCGCTTTAATCTAGTTAATATAGCAAGTTAAAGGAGATGTTTCTACATTGAAAATGTATTATTGATTATGTTTGGGAGCTGCTCCTGTTTTTAAAATGGCGTCTTCTGACAACTGTATTGGCCATATACAGGCAGTCCTTGGATTACATACAAGATAGGTTCTGTAGATTTTTTTTTTTTTTTGTAAGTTGAATTTGTATGTAAGTCGGAACTGTTTATTTTATAAATGCAGCTCCGGACAATTTTTTTTTTTTTGGTCTCTGTGACAGTTGGATTTTAAAAATGTTGGATTGTCATAAGAACCAGGATTACCAATAAAGCTTCTTCATTACGGACACCTTTAAGAACTGTTTAAGCTGTTTATTGTAGCCTAGGGCTAAAGTACAGTAAATTACCAGGTACCAGAGGACCGTTTGTAACAAGGGGTCATCTGTAAGTTGGGTGTTCTTAAGTAGGGGACAGCCTGTAGTTCACAGAATTTTTGTGGGGTTACCTCTGGGGAAAATCCCACAGCCATTCTGCTACACGTGCAGATGCCATAAAAGTAAAATTGCCACTGTTGCCTGGTGTGGAATAGTCACACCAAATAACACTATCAAATTTAACTGGACTTTTCAGTAAATAGCTGCTCTCATAAGGGGTTTTCCCACCAAACAATTTAGGCCCCAACTTGCTGATCGGTGGGGCTCTCAGCTCTCCGCTCCGCAAGATGAATGGAATAGACTGCCACATATGACCGATCTGCTTCATTCATCTCTAAGGAGCTGACAGTGGCGCTGAGACCCCCACCGATCAGCAAGTTGTGGATAGGGCCTAATTTGCATGTTGGAAAACCCCTTTAACTATAACAAAATAGAATGTGTTAACAAATATTTTGCCCTCAAAGATCAAATCAAAGACGGACATTTTATTATGAAAAATAAAAAAAAATCATAGAAAAATCTAATCTTATGTTCAACACCTCATATATGCAACACAGATTAACAAAATAATTGTCTGCAACTCCTTATGCCAGAGCCTTTTAAAAAAAACACATTCTTCCTTTTTTTTCTGGTGCAAAAACAGGAGATGCTATAATAATGGCAGTTTAATATACTCCAGTCACATGCTAGATAGAAGATTGCAGCTCTGGATGTGACTAGTATTTGAGATGATCTAAGACTTCTGCTCTGGAGTATCCGAGATGATATAACAGCAGATACTCCAGTCACATCCAGAGCTGCAGTCATCTGAGAGGATATAACAGTAGATAGATGAGTACAGCTCTGCATGTGACTGAAGTACTTAAAGACAAGGGTATGGCTGCAGCTCTGGATGTGACTCAGATGCAAGCATAGGAATTGAAAATATATATTGCCTCACATATAATCTGTTTTATACTCATTGCCTATAGTCACTAATCCGAGCTCATATAAATGACCTGTGGCAAAATAGAAACTGAGATGTGATTGGTTGCCAACTGTGATGGCAGCCAGCAGGCAATGGCTCCTGTATATGGTGGTTAATAAGTGTAGTTTGGAAAGCAGAGCGATTCAAAATCTGGGTCCCTGAGTCGATGTGAGCGGCTATGCAAAATTTGATGATTGTAAACGCGACCGTGCTGATTCTTTTAGCTGACATACACTCATCTTTCTATATTAGATTTTAGACCTACTATATAGAAACACAAGATACTACTTCTATATACAGTGTGGTCAATGATGAGCTGAATTATACCGGACGTCAGAGTAGACTGTTCCTTTAAGTAAATCCATGGGTTTCCTGACCTTTATCTTCTAGGATGTTGTTTCTTGTTGCTTATCTATTTTTTTTCCCCCATTCAGCAGTTTCTGGTTGTTTGGTTTTGGCCTTTAGTAAAGAAGGAAATGGACATTCACTGAACCTATGACATCCGCTTAGTAACTTTCACTGCATCCAGTGTTATACAAAAGGAAGTGTTTTCTCCAGGAGTTTCCCCACTGATGACTTTATCACATTCTACTGGTCTTTGTTATTCTTGATGCTCTGCCACATGAACTAGTTATTCCACTTCTATTCTCTAGTTTTATATGCAGGAATACTGTAGGGTTATTGTTTTACCACATGTAATAAATTACAGTACTTCATCTACGTTACCCAATTTTATATCCATGGACATAAGTCTGCTCAGCTGACGTGTCTGATTTACGAAATACTTGTCTTCTCTATGAAAAAACATTCCTGGAGCCTCTGTTCCTCCTGGGTGTTGATGTTTACCATTTTAAGAGAGGTGTGTCCTGTAGCGCCAGTATTGATTGGACAGTATCAGAGTGTGCACACCCCCATCTGGTTACTCCCAGATGTCAATTTATTATTACATTTCTAGCAGTAGTTACAGGGGAAATAACATTTTAACTTTTAAATTGACATCCTACTGATTTAAAATCTGGAGGTCAGTTTCTTCTGTGAACTTTGTTTGCATTTCGTAGATGATATTTGTTATGATCTCATCCACTTTGCTGCTTCTATGTTGTGCTGCAGATTTTATCTTTAGAGTGCACATGCCATGTGCTTGTAGAAAAGAGAGACTAAATCTAATTTCCTCACCTAAATACAACAGTTGGAGGCCACAAATTATGCAGGCAGGGATTATGTGACCCCATATTTTTCTTTTAAAGGGGTTTGCCCATGAAATAAAGTTCTCAAATGTTAATCCACTAGTGATGTTTACACAATAAAGATAATTTTTAACCCCCTTATTTTACAATTTTACATAGTTTTACTTTTAGCGCCTATAACTCAGTAATGGTCAGTGTAAAATTCCAGAATGTGGGCGGGGACTCTCTAAGCAGACACTTCATCATCCCTCCTGTGCTATGAGATGCTGTGTGCTTAGATCAACAGTGTACAGGTTTATCTACACTTTAATTTGGCTTCTGAATATTCACTAGTATCTGACATATAGAAAAAGAGAGATGAGACAGATCAGATATGATCAGATCCATGAGATGGATATAAACCACAATGACACTCTCAGCTCTGCTATATCTCAGCTATAAGCACACAGTCAGCACAACTATACTTCTTCCCCTGCTCTAAAGACCTTATCTTATTTGTAGTTTGTAGAGTAAGGCTCTGCACCCTGCTTGCTGGCAGAAGTGCCTGAGTTTTTCTTGTAATGCAGAGGGGGAGGGGCTTGAGGCAAAGAGATTAAGGGCATTTAAAGGGGACATGTCCCTGGATTTTATCCCATTAAACTTATAGCCCCCTCAGGGTATGAAATTTCCTTTCCAGAATATCCTACTTTATGTGAAATCTAACTCCTGGTGATGTGTAGAGATGAGTAAGGTTTTGAGGCTTCAGCAGGAGTGTTGCTTCAGATGCCCTTATCTTCTGTTCTATGGTATCTTTTGTCATAATAAAGATAAGAATCTCATCTTTAAGATTGCATTAGGTTTGTTGGAATGCAAGCCGCATAAAAAAATAGGTTTTTTTAACCCCTTAACTCTCTGGCATTTTTTCATTTTATTTTGTGTTTTCATTTTTTACTCCGCACCTTTAAAATCCCATAACATTTTTACTTTTCCATGTAAAGATCTGTGTGAGGACTTGTTTTCTGCAAAACAAATTGCACTTCATATTGACAGTATTTAATATTCCATGCCGTGCATATGCACAGTTTTTTTGTGGCCTTGGATTTTACGTCTTTCACTTTGCGCTCCAAATAACATGTCTACTTTATTACTTGGGTCGATACGATTACAAGGATTAATACAGGTTTTATTTTTTGGATCCCCTAGGGTACTTTATCCCTAAGTTGTCTGATTGATCCTGCCATACTTCAAATCCCACATTGTAATACATTGGGGCTCATTTACTTACCCGGTCCTGTCGCGATCCCGCGGCGCGTTGTCCGACGTGGATTCGGGTTCTGCTGGGATTCACTAAGGTCGTGCCCCCGATATCCAGTAGATGTCGCTGCTGCACCGAGGTCTGTCGGAGTTCTTCTGCTTCTTCTCAGTGTTTGTGAGTGCTTGATCTTGCGACACATTTTGTTTTTTAAATTATGCATTTTTTTCCGAATCCGTCGGGTTGTCAGAAGGCCACACCCCCAATTTCTTTTGCGTGAAAGCCGCCGCAATTGCGCCAAAATCTGATCGTGTGACCCAAAATCTTGTCGGAATTCGGCGCAAAACTGAAAAATTCGGGAAACCCAACGAACGTGCGGCCACGGAGCCCCTAGTAAATGAGCCCCATTGTGTTAAGGCTGTCATAGAAACAGATAGCCGCTCTTCGATGGTGCCATGGGGAGCGACACTCTAAGCCAACATGGCGGCTCCCACGTGCCACCTGCTTACAATCTGTACTGCCACAGATCATGGGTGTTACCGGCAATATGCAGCAAACGCTACCTCAGCCCCCACCTTTGTGCTCTTTCGCAGGAATGGAGCTCACAGCTTAGGGGGGAAGGGAGAGGGAGGAGCTGTAAAGCAGCACAAAGGTGGTGGCTGATAGCTGTGGAGTGAGCAGCACAGACAAGGCAAGTGTTTTTTTACATGCATCCAAACCAAAGTCAACCCCTGGGACAAAACAGATAATTTTGTCAAGCAGCCAGGTAAGTTAAAACATACAAGTAAATTTTAATGTAAATGCATCGAGAAAGCAGAAAGACATATTTGCAATGCAGATGGGATAGGCTTCTGTAACCTGTCTTTAGTGAAGATTAGGTCCCTGGTGACAGGTTTCTTTTAACCGTTTGTGACTATGGCTCTGTAACAAACACACAGAACCACAAGCCTGATATGATCTGAAAGATGAGATTCTTATCCTTAAAGAAGACCTGTCACCAGAATTTTACCACCATGACTAACAGATACAGGGTTACAAGAGCTCCCCATATCACCAAAAATTTGCTGTATGGAGGCATAGGGTGGAGTAGGTGGGAGGAGCCAGCTGTGGAAAACACGCCCCCTCTGATTCCAGATAATATAATCTAAAATTGATTTATGGGGATGTGAAAGAAACAATATTTAGCTTAAAGAAGGGTGTCAGTTAGGTTCCAATAGAGCTCTATTAACTGTCACTAGCTATATATGTGCAAATGTGGTGACAGGTTACTTTTAATATGACACCAAATGTTTCTAGCTATCATAGAAGCAAAGATGGGTGGATATGAGGTGACCTGCCTCCTGCTGCCTCTATGCTTGACTCATCTCAGACAAATTATGACTGTTCTCTGTTCTTGTATATTGGAGGAGATTTTTTTGTAAGGTAAACAGGTGCAGTTTCACTTTAAAGAGGGAATTCTAGAAGGGAAAGTTTAATGGGGAAAACCTGATGCCAGGTTCCCTTTAATCCTACTGCCACCATTATTTATCTAGCAAGAACACCTTCTCAAATCCAAAATGGCAGATTTCATTTTTGATGTCTTCAGATGTTTGAGAACATCCACTTGACTCTGATACACATTTGACTGTCACAAAATGCCTCTTATGGTTGTTGAATGTGGATGTTCCACAAAAGTAACCGTGCCTCTGCCCACAGAAAGGGAGATAAGTTACAGGTCACTGGGGGTCTGACCGTCGCACCCCCCAGGTGATTAGCATAATGAAGCACTGCACGTGCCTCTGTGAAGAAGGTGCTGGTGCACTTACATGATTGATAAAATGGAATAGTGAGGATCATACCGAACATCTGAATTTCCTGGACTTTTCTCTAGTCGTTGGGACATCTAGATGGGATTTTGCGATGAATTCTTATTCCCAATTGCTTGATTTTCCATGAAAATGTTTAATTTTAATCTAACACTCCTTTTTCCTTTTTTCAGGTGAGGTCTGTATCTGTAGATCTCAACATAGATCCATCTCTGCAGATTGATATTCCAGATGCCTTAAGCGAGCGGGATAAGGTCAAGTTTACCGTCCATACAAAGGTGAGATAGTGGATCGCTCAATGTTTCTACTGTTCTCTCTTGGGGTATAACGTTTGACTTACTAATGAGCGAGTCTCTCCATTGGTTTTCAGACCACATTGAACTCCTTTCAGAGCCCCGAGTTTTCTGTCACCCGTCAACATGAAGACTTCATCTGGTTACATGATGCACTTATTGAGACAGAGGAATATGGAGGAATTATTGTAAGTCTTAACTACAAGTAGACCTATTGACTTAAAGGGGTTATCCATCTTATCTTACCCTTTCACTCTTTCCTATGTGTAAATACAATACATGATTAAAGCACAGATGTTAGTAGGAGGAATGTAAGCAGAGTCTCTGAAAGGGGAGACATGGGAACTGTAATTCAATATGTGTAATCCTGCCCTCTGCACACCCTAGTGACATTAAAACAAAGGCGCAAAAAATGAAAATTTAAATATTATAACCATTGCATCAATCTTTATTTTTTTATTTTTTTTTAACACAGAAACATAAGCACCACTTTTGCAGTCATGCTACATAGATCTAGCAGGGAACCAAGCTTACTACATAGATAAAATACCAGAATAAAGATTACAAACCGCAATCTCAGGTTTGTATAATTGGTTCCGTCATCTAAGTTGCAATGAATATTTTCTGAGGTGCGGCCACAACTCCTGGAACTACAAGGTCCAGTCAAATTGGAGCGTGAAGACAGAACCAAGGTTACTTTACATAGATACAGCACAGAACCAAACTTCTACATACATATGCTATTATTTTATAGAAAACATACCAGAAGCAATTTTCCTACCACAACTAAGACAGCTACTTACCTTTGTGTCAAGTTTACTACTTTAATTATAACCCAGATCACTACATAGAAGAACCAAGATTACCACATAGTGAAAGTAATGGAACTAGGAGTACTACATAGATTACAATAAAGATATTTTACCAGAACTATGTAGATCCATTACCAGAACACAGATTACTACACTGCATTATCAGGATCAAGATTACTATATAGGTGCATTACAAGAATCCGTATAACCACATAAATATAGCACTTGTACCAAGACAATCACATAGATGCATTGTATTAGACTCTATTAAAGGCGGGATCTAATACAGATTCAATATATTGCCAATATTCTTTAATACAATATATTGTATCAGCAATCAGGTACCCCAGGTCCCAACACCCTAGGTGGCCTAAAACATTTTAATACATAAAAGTAAAAAAAAAATCACCCAAATTTCCATAGAACAGAGATAAAAATTAAAATAACAACAAATCAAATATCCCTGCATAATGCTAGGTATATAAAAACATGAAATTATATACCATGTGGTTAATCCATTAACCATAAAAAAATTTACAAATTGCACATTTTTGTTTACAACAGATCAGTATCCAAAATGGTAGGAGAGTAGTAAAATTTTGACTTTCTCCCCCAACTTCCCAGTACATGCCATGAAATATTAAATACTGACACTAGGATGGCCTCCACGGCCATCTCTCCGTGACTGATTCCAATCCCCCACCTTCTTTCCTCCTGTGGTCAGTAACCAGTGATGTGTGACCGGCTCTAAAAGCCTCTGCAGGGGGCCCACATGTCTGACATGTTATTCTGGGTCCTAATAGCAAGGATAGCAGTTTCCTTTCTCCTCTACACTGGGAGGGGATGTCTCTGTGACTCTGAGGGCCGGGCCCCCTCTTCTGTCCGGGCCTGTGACTGGGGTCCCATTAAACCCTCCCTGATGGCGACCATTGTAACAACATAAGAAAGGGCCTGTAACACATTCGCCTGATGGTTCAATGAATCTAAGCCGTGATTTAGAAGACAACTTCTCTGGAAGAAGAAAGCCTAGCATTCATTTTGCAATCTGGTTTTATTACAATGTTTAATAATTTAATAAATGTAGATTCAGTGCTGTTACTGCTGTAATTACATGAGTGTACGACATATGTTGTATATATTAAAAAGTAATACAGGCGTTAATGCTATTGGTTTACACGGCCCCCTCGACACATGGACATGATGCGTTATAGTTTATTTGAAGAAGGACAAAATTACTTTGTTTTGTGAAGATCTGAAAAACTTCACCTTTATATATTTTGTTTTGTATAACATTTAATCATTCAAGTGATCTACAGAACTCCTTGTGTTTTACACTTAGAATTATATTATATTTTGGTAGATCCCGCCAGCTCCTGCAAAACCTGATTTTGATGGACCTAGAGACAAAATGCAGAAACTTGGAGAAGGCGAGGGCTCCATGACAAAGGATGAGTTTGCTAAAATGAAGCAAGAATTAGAAGCGTATGTATCCAGGCTGTTAATAGACAATGTCTTGTTTGTGTATATGTATGTAATGATCGTGTTTACCCCATTCTCATTTTTAATGATACAGCATATAGCCTTTTTGTATGATCTGTTTTTACTTGGGTCTTTGAGCACAAGACAACGTATTATTTTTCTGCCAGCTCTTGTACATGGAGTCTGTCCCTCTCCACACCCATATGTTACAGCTCAGTGAAGAACCTGGCAGCTTTTCTATGCTTTTATGAGACATATTACAGCTGGATTCAGCATCTACTTGTTTACTGCGCACCCCTGACCACTGAGTTTTGCATGTGACATGTAATTGTGAGCAATTCTTCAAAAGAAGCAGTGACTCACATTCTGCATAACTGCTTATGACTTGCCCATAGTTCTCATTAAATATTTTTTTAAATCCTTTATCTAATGTAATGCTTATGTGCAATATTTTACTTCAACGAGTTAAAAAAATATTGTGATAAAATAGTACATTTGTAGGATGTCTCTATTTAAAATGGCACATAATAATTTAAAGGTGTTGTCCACTTTCAGCAAATAATTGATATGGTTTGTGTTATACAATTTTCCAATATACTGTCAGTATCAATTCCTCATGGTTTTCTAGGTCTCTTCTTGCTGTCCTTCAATAGGAAGCTTCTATGTTTACTCCAGTGAATAGAAATCTGTCCATAGTGATGTAATGGACACGCATGTGCATGAGCCGTTAGTATTATACAACTCCTATTGCTCTCTGTGTTAGACATGCAGGTGCACAAGCAGTTATCACATCACTATGGACAGATTTCTATTCACATGAATGAACATAGAAGCTTCCTGTAGAAGGACAGCAAGCAGAGATCTAGACAATCCTGAGGAATTGATACAGAAAGTATATTGGCAGATTGGAAAACTTTTCATGAAACAAACCATATCAATAATTTGCTGAAAGTGGACAACCCCTTTAACCCTGGCAACCTATTCCTTACATTGCTGTAAATGAGGAGCACATACAGTCTAATAAGAAGGGGTTTTCCATTTCTTGGAATTAAATATTACAAACGAAAGTAGGAAAAGCCAATGCATATCAAGAAGTACACATACAAATTTCATATGTAATGATATTATGGATAAAAACAATTAAAAGCAAATGGTTGTCAGTTACCATGGCCACACAATGGTGTAAACCTGTATGTAGGTGCTAATTGTTTTTAAAAAAAATTTACCTAACGTAGGAGTATAAAGTTTTCTGGAGAAAATAATCATAACCAAAATATAGTGTACTTTTAGTGTACTTTACAACAAATAACGTTAAAATTTTCTAGCATTTTGCTTATAAACTATGTGATGTGTCATAAAACAAAAATAATAAATCCAAGCCAAGTGTGAGCAGTCATGGTAAAAAGTGAAAATCTATTTAGAAGGCTTAGACGGAGGTTTTTTTTTTTTTTTACATGTATAAATTGTAAACTACATGCTGGTCGTCCTCACGGATATTTGCTTTTTTTCCTTTAGCTCTTTATGCTGTAAACACTCGATCATGTAAAGTTACTGGAACTCTTTAAACAGAACATCTTTATACTATATAAGGGGGGACAGGGGGCTGGCTGGCTATATACCGGGGGACAGGGGGCTGGCTGGCTATATACCGGGGGACAGGGGGCTGGCTGGCTATATACTGGGGGCAGGCTAGCACCAATGCAATTCCTGCCCTCGGCTTATAGTTTTTTCCCCAGGTTTTTTGTGTTAAAATTAGGTACGGTAATTACTGGTTTGGTTTAATTCCAACTTTTGTTATCCAGCTGCTGTAGTGGTTGTTAATTAAAGGGGTTGTCTGAGATAAAAAAAAAAGCTATATATAACTTGAGTTTGTGTTCCAAAAAAATCTGCTACCAAATTTCTCACTGTCTGTAGTTGGCTGATAAATCTGGCCTAGTGTAAGACCAAAGGGGCATGGCTTCGAAGTGGGGGTGTGACTATGTGTGTCATGATTTGTCACATAATAGTCATTGCAGTAAACCTGCCACTATATACAAGATTGGATACAATCTGCAGGCAGCATTATATAGAGCAGGAGTTGCTGAGCTGCTAGTACATAGGGGCTCATTTACTTACCCGGTCCAGTTGCGATCCAGCAGCGCATTCACCGATGTGGATTCGGGTCTGCCGGGATTCACTAAGGTCGTGCGCCCGATATCCTGCAGGTGTCGCTGTTGCGCCAAGGTCCGCCGGAGTTCACCTTCTTCTTCCTGGTGCATGTGAGTGCTTGATCTTGCGACACAAATTATTTTTTAAAATTCCACGGTTTTTCCAAATCCGTCGGGTTGTCCGACAGCCACTCCCCCCGATTTGTTGCGTGGAAGCCGGCGCCGATGTGCCACAATCCGATCGCGTGCGCCAAAATCCCAGGGCAATTCAGGGCAAATCGGAAATCCTCGGGAAACCCGACGAAAGTGCGGCGTTCGGTCCCTTAGTAAATGAGCCCCATAGTGTCCTATTTGCAGGCAGAATATTATAGCGGGAGCTGAGCAGGTTAATATGTTTTGAAGGTCGGAGTGTCAATTTGCCTCCAATGCGGCAAGATGTTCGGATCACGTGAGACATGCCTGAACCCCGGACCTGAACTTTAAAAGGAATCCCATTCATCTCTATTTATTGACATTGATAAATTGCTGAACCTGTAGGTAATATGGGTGTATAAATATATATATATTTCTAGGAGGAATAGCTATGAGGGGAAGGTTGTATAATGTGAATTTAAAAAAACAAAAATTAAAAAAAGTTTAAAGTTCTGGAAGTGTTATTTCGTGGTATGCTAAAACATTCAGGAGTGGTAACAAGGTTCCAACTTTTCTCCCAGGTTATATAAGGCTCAAGCCTGTGCTTCCAGTGCTTGTTGTAAAAGAACCAACATGGTTTAGAAGTACTGGATAGTAAATAATGTAAGCGATCTCTTACTACTCTGCTTTCCTTGTCCTGACAGCGAATACCTGGCAGTTTTTAAGAAGACGGTGTCGGTGCATGAAGTCTTCCTCCAAAGAATTGCATCTCATCCCATCCTAAGCAAAGACCACAACTTCCATATATTCCTGGAATACGACCAAGATGTAAGCTCCCTTCCTTCCTGTGTAGAAAGTGAAGCGTGAATGCTGAGACGGCACATTTATTCGCTGACATTTCTAGTACTTCATGAAACCTTGATATGAACCTCGGAGATAACATTCCCATTAGATTATCACTTCCACTTGTGAGGTTTGCTTACTTGTTAGGATCCGTGGTCATGATTTGGAGGGGCTGTTCAGAATTTTTTTTTATGGCTTATTTTCAGGATATACAAATATCATTCGGCCAGTGCAATGATTGCTGTGTGGGTTTTCCACTCAGATGGTGATGTGGATAGGCCTTGACAAGAAAATATTTTGGACAATCTCTCAGATGTTATCCCCTTTGTACAGCATTTGGGCGATCGTGCTGATTGTGGGGTCTGACCACAGGGATCTCAAGTTTGTCTATATTTTCATGGTATCTGTGGCATCAGTTCTCATAAATGTTTTACTTCAGTCAAAAAAAAAAAAGAATGGGTAAGTTGTGGTGACAGATTCCCTGCTCATTGCTATGTTATGTAGGGATATGCCCACACATGCCACCAATACCTTTGTTTTTATTTTCCAGATGCTCCTTTCATCCCCAAACTTCACTTTAGACGTATGTAAATGAGGCTAAAGTCATTGGGGGTGTTACCAGAGCAGCTCAGGGCTCGGCCTCCACAGCAATAACACCTCCTGCTACACTTTATCCCCTCATAACCTTCTTCATCATTTCCCCATCCTTCCCCCTTCAGCTACATGACTCCAGTCATGGGTCCAGTGAGATGCAGAGCACTGTGGTGCTTTGCCAAAGCCCTTCAGCCTAATTTGCATATTTCTAAAGTGATGTAAAGTGGGACGTAAGGAGTAGCCGGGTGATAAAGGTGAGATGTAACAGCAATTACTTTGGGTAGGTAAATAATGTTGACAGATTCACTTTAAAGCCTTTTGCCCACAAGCGAGTTTGATCCATGCAACTCGCATCCTGTGCTGACTGTCAGGTCCAGACATAATACTCATAAACCGGAACTGAACCCCTGATTTCTGTTCAGTTCCATGTTATGAGCAGTCCGGCCGGACCTTCCAGTCAGCACAGGATGCGAGTTGCAATGATCAAACTCGCTTGTGGGCAATAGGCCTAAATGAAACGGGTTGCCAGGTTTTACCCCATTAATCTACCAGTCCCCTCAGACAGGGCATGAAATTACCTTTTTAGAATTCCTTTTTTTATGTGTAACCTATAAAAAAAGAATTCTACAACCTGGTGAAAGGTTCCCTTTTAAAGAAAATCTACCATCAAAATGAAGCATGATACACCAGGAGCCATCCCGTGTGACTGTGGTAATCTTATATTTGTTATGGTCTCCTTCCTTCAAAAATCTACTTTTATAATAGGGTTAAAGCATCCTAGTGGGTCTAAAAAAATAGTAAAAAAAACTAAACATAGAACTGCATGCAACACTTTTTTTTTTTTACAAACACAACATTGTATTTTTAAAAATTAAAACAAAACTTATATAAATTTAGTATCACTGTGATCGTAACAAACCAAAGAATGAAGTATCATTTTGAGTGCACAGTGAAAGTTGTAAAAGCTTCGCTCACAAGAAAGTGACATAAATGCATTTTTTTCGCCAAATTCACCACATTTGGATTTTTTCCCAGTACACGGAATGGAATAATAAATAATGTCACTGAGACGTAAAATTTGTTACGCAGAAAATAAGCCCTCACACAGCTCTGAACCTGGAAAAAATGAAAAAGTTGTAGAGCGTGAAAAATAAATGAAAAAACGCTGCGGCGCAAAGGGGTTAAAGAAGTTTTCCCTCGAACAAAAGTTAGGCCTTATCCACGGGATAGGGCCTCACTTGCTGATCAGTGGGGTCTCAGTGATGAGACCCCCACAGATCACAAAAACAAGGGGTCCGATGGGGTGCTACGTACCTCTGTCAGACCCCTCGCCTCTCCCTCAGACTAATGGAGCAGACGACCGCGCATGACCGTTCTGCTCCATTGAGCTCTATATAGCTGACAAAAATTGCAGAGCGCCGCGCTCACCAATCTCCGCCAACTACATAGTGATTAATGGAACAGAACGGTCATGCGCAGCCGTCTGCTCCCTTAGTCTGATGGAGCAACGAGGGGGGTCTGTGGGGGTCTCATCACTTTTGACACGCAAAAACCCCTTTAAGCATAGACATCCTATATTTACAGCTCTAAATAGAACAAAGATAAAAGAAAATCTATCACCAAAATCAAGCATAAAAAACCACAGGCACTTACTCATAGATCAAGACACTGTGACTGGTAATCTTCTTATATTTGTTATGCACGACCTCCTACTTTCTGAAATCAACTTTTAAAACTATCCTTCTAATGACAGAAGTAATGCCTGGTGATTTCCCCCCCTCAATGCTGTTACACTGTGCAGGAGCACATCCTCCTCCTACCGTGTGCTGAAACTTCCTCTGCTGAAGTGAGATTACAGTAGGCAGAGGGAGGTGGAAGTGCTCTGGAAGCAGGGGAGAAGCTGTCAAACAGACCATAAATCTGTGGCATAGAGGGGCTCTGGTGGTTACATGAGCCCCTCCATGCTGTGGCTTTACAGTTTGTTAAACTGTGCAGAAGTACATCTCACCACACCCCTGCTCCCTCTGCTTTCTGTAATCTCTCACAGTGGTAGAGAGATGGTGCTCCTGTACATTGTAAAAGCCTGGGAAGCCAGGACATGGACGGGCCCTTGTTTCACCACCAGAGCCCTGATATATTTTATGTAAATTATATATTTATATTAGGATTCTTGATTTTAGTAAATGCAAAATGCTACAAATATTATATAGCTAACAAAGGTTTTTTTCCTTACTTTAGTTAAGCGTAAGAAGAAAAAATACAAAAGAGATGTTTGGTGGGTTTTTCCGGAGCATGGTGAAAAGTGCAGATGAAGTTCTACTTTCTGGAGTAAAGGTGAGATAATCTGCAATCTAAAAATGACTAATAGTGTTATGAAAATGAAATGATCGCTAACATTTTAATATATTTATGTAAGAATTTTGTTATGTTTCCCATCTGTACAGGAAAATATATGAAACGTTTTATGTATTTAAATGTATGAAAATGTCATTCCATGTTTATGACCTAGTGTGGTGGCATCATTCAAATAATCAACTTTTGAAGTGAGATGTAAATTGGTTTTATAAAGTCATTGAAGTGGAGAGTCCAGCACTGAAGTCAAGCTCGTTCCACTTTGAATGTCTTCAAAAGAGCCAGTTATGATGTCCAAGGATCTGTCAGTACTGTCAGTCACAGCAGGGGGATGTTCTGATGCAGGGAGAGCTTGACTTCTGTGTTATTCTTTCAGTCTCTGACTTATACAAGCAATTTACATCTCACGTCAAGGTTGTTTTTCTGGATGATATCACCACAGTGGACCATGGAAAAAATCTTGATCTGGAAAGTGTTCAGCTGCTTGACAACATACTGCTAGAGTTTTTTTTTTGTCATAACAGGTTCCCTGTGATTTTTTCTGCCCCCTCCTTCCTTGTTTACTCACATTTTTTTATTAACTTTTAAATTGTTGTTGGATCTACTGCTGCTCACTGATGTATCAGATTATATTGCCCATAACAGTTTATAGGGATGGGAGAGATTATAACCCAAGTAAAAAATATATTGCACATAGATGCAGCACCAGGAACAAAATAACAAGTTTCTCTGTGTGCTCTGTTAGCAGGGAATATCCACCCTGTTGATAAGGACATCTGAGAGTTATAGATGGAGCCTGCACAGTGTAAAATGTAATGACCAATAATAGTCCCTCCTTAAAGGGAACCTGTCACCAGGAGACCCATTTTTAGCACTCCCCCTGTCCCCACAGAGCATAGTACATACACTGCCAAAGTGTTTTTGTATTAAAAATTGTTGTTTGCAGAAAAAAAAGATATGTTATATTGTACCTCCCATTAGGCAACTGCCTATTCACACAGCAGATGCTAATGAAAGGTACAATATAACACATATTTTTTTCTGTAAAACCAATTTTTTATACAAAAACACTTTGGCAGTGTATGTACTATGCTCTGTGGGGACTGCGGGAGTGCTAGAAATGGGTCTCCTGGTGACAGGTTCCCTTTAAGTACCAGCAGCCTACAGTACCTGCACTAACTACTATGTTACATAGGACTATGCCCACACATCACCCATAAGTTTTGTTTTTATAGTCTAGCTCCATATAGTCTAGCTGCATATAAATATGCAAATGAGGCTTAAGTGAATTAGGGGCATTATCAGAGAGCCTCAGGGCACCAGCTCCACAGCAGTAATAATGCCCCCACTACTACATTGCCCAGCAGCTTCTCTCATACTTTCCCCTTCAGTTATATGACACTTAGGTCCAGCGAGATATGTAGATAGAGCCTTGAGGTGCTCTTATACTCCCCAAAGCACTTCAGCTTCAACTTCATAGCTGGCAAAAACTTCATTAATTGGTTTCTTGGGTAGTAGAGAGGTTAAAGGTGTTGTACAAGTTATCACCTATACACAAGATGATAACTGCTGGGACCCTCATTGATCTTAAGAACGGGTCCTCCAACTATTTGGATAACAGGCAATTTATCACTAATGGATGGAGCATGCTGGACTTGCATGTGCCCTGCTGCTCCATTCATTGTCTATAGGAGCGCCCTGCTGCTCCACTAGGTCCACCACCTATGGGTGGTCACGACCCCTAGTTACAGACGGACCTCTCTGCCCACTGTGACCTCTGGTGAAGCTCTCTGGATGCTTTACTATAGTCTCACACTGCAATGATGTTTGCAATAAAGCTTTATTGATAATCCTTGTTCCCATTACAGAAAAAAAATTAGAAATTTCAATTGTCAGTGGGGTAAAAAAATGTTTTGGTCTGGATCTACAATGATAAAATATATAGTTTCAACTTGCATTCAAATTCAACTTAAGAATAAACCTACAGAACCTATCTTGTAGGTAACCCGGGGACTGCCTGTACCGTGATTTCTCCTTAAACGTTGGGGCAATACACCAATATTTGACATTTTTATATATTTGTGGGTCTGTATATACTGTATATGTTTTATGTAATACTGATTAAATTAAATTTTATTCCGCTCTGGCTCCTATGTCCTTTTTGGTATTGTATTTATATCCCCATTCTTTTCATTGGGCAATACAGCCTTCCATCGAATGGCCGTATAAAATCACGCAGCCATTATTGAGAAACCTCCGTTCGCTGGATTGATGGGGGTCTTGTTCTCATTACGGAGGGTGGGGTCCCAGCAGTTGTACCCTCAGTGATTACCTTGTTGTGGTACAACCCATTTAATACCAGCATTCCCATTTGTCAAAAGGTAAGGAGTGTTCTCATTTAAGACCAAAAAATGTTTCCACTGGTTGCGTTTGTTGTGTTGAGTTGCAGAACATGGTGCTGTCTTTGATGTAAAGCGGCCATGTTTTGGTAACCCTACACACCCTCTTTTATGGGCTGGAGCAGACTGTGTGGGGTGTTATGGCTATGCAGCTGTCACTGTTCTCTGCAGAGCACTTCACGGATCTTCAGGATAAAATAATTCCGTTATTGTTTTAGTCTGACCCTAAAGTGACCACCTCCATGTTATATTTTCTCTCCCACAGGAAGTAGATGAATTCTTTGAGCAAGAAAAAATGTTTCTCGTCAACTATCACAATAGGATAAAGGACACCTGCGCCAAATCCGACAAAATGACCCGATCTCACAAAAGTGTGTATTTTTCACAAATATTTCCGTGTATTTTTTTTGTTTGATTCTGTGGTATCTGCATGAAAAATTGCTGGGAAGCTATTGGCCAGTATATCTTCACTGTAATAGATGCTTAGCTGCTTTATCGGGAAGGAGGGTCAAGTCAAATTTGGTTTACAGGGAAAAGCATTGCCAAATATTTCTGAATTGGGAAAAAAAAAAGGTGAAGCTAGGAATCAAGTGCGACGCTTATTGTGGTAGAACCAGCTATTTAAGTTATCCCTAGTCCTGTGGATAGGAGATAACTAGCTGATTGGTGAAGGTCTGACCATTCAAGAGCGCAGGGTACCCAGTGATCCGGAGAACAGGGGCCTGCTTCTTACTAATAATGGAGCAGCAGGTCCAGTATGCACAGTGCCAGTCCATTCAAGACTAGCTGACTACATAGCTGATTGGTGAGGGTCCGACTGCTGAGGCCCCTGACGATCCAGAGAATGAGGTGTTTGTTCTCACTAATGAGCAGCACCTCAAGCGTGTGTCCTGACTCCCCCTAACCCTTGCTATTTAGCACTCTTATTTTGCGGTCTATTAGAGTGTTGGAGAAAGCAGAACACTTCTGACTGTTTCATATTCTTGAATGGAGCGGCAAAGCGCATGCTCGATCTACTGCTCCATCAATCAGTAAGAACAGGACGAGACCCCCATTCTCACCATTGCCGATGGTCCCACTCTTGTGATTGGTCCTAGTCCCAGTAGTCAGTCCCTCAACCATCAACTCGTTGTCTCCAATCTTTTCGATAGGGGATAACTTAAATAGCTAAGCTCCTTTTTAAAGGAGTTTAACCAACTATTTATTTATTTTTTATTTTAACTGTGCTGGAGGGCGGGTATGTTCCTTTTCATATGTTAACATTTGTTCTGAGATTACTGCTGATACCAGCTGGTTACCACTGCTGAGGCCTTTTTAAGCTGGAGTGTTTTAAAGGGATTTTACAGTTTTTATACTTTGATGATCAATATCGCATTGAATGTGGTCCGGCAAAAATATGTAAAAGCTGAAATCTTTGTCTACATGTTCAAACGTGTGTTTAGCCAGTGTCAATTTGACATCCGTTTTTTTATATGCCTTTTACTTTGGGTAGGTGATATATTGTTGTTTTCAAGTGTAACTTTCAATATAATTTTATAATTACAAATTTTACAATACGTTGCCTTAGGCATGGACTGGGAGGGGTTGTATGGACTTGTAGACCTTTATGTTACTACATAATCTACACTAAGTGTTTCCTATGTTGTTTTGCAGATGTGGCTGACGATTACATTCACATTTCTGCCGGTCTGGTTTCCTTAGCTGATGAGGAGAACACTCCTATTAGAAAGTAAGTCTTGCTGTCAGTTGTGGGTGGAAAAAGAATTTGGAGTAGGATGTGATTTTGATGACTTCCCTTTTGTTGAGTAAACACATTCCATTTAGCAGAGGCCTATAAATTCTCACCATACATTTCTCAGTGCAGGGCTGAGGTTTACCACTAGAGGGCGACATTGCTTTAGATTGCTCTTGACAAATATTCCAGCGTGTCGCAAATCTCAAAATCATGGGATGTACTGGAGACTTGATGTAGAATAATAAAGCACCTCCACTTGAACTTGTGACTTTTCCAATATAATTTATTGTATTTATAATTTTCTTATATATATGCAATGGGTACTTTATTTATTTATATAGCACACACAGATTACACAGCACTGCACAGTGCTTGCCAAATCAGTCCCTGTCCCCATGGGGCTCACAATTTAATCAACCTACCAGTATGTTTTTTTGGAGTGTGGGAGGAAACGGGAGGAAAACCCACACAAACACAGAGAGAACATACAAACTCTTCACAGATGTTGACCCTGGGACTTGAACCCAGGTTCCCAGCACTGCAAGGCTGAAATGCTAACCACTGAGCCATTGTGCTAATTTATTAAACAAGAAAAACTAAAATATCACATAAGTCATAAGTATTCAGACCTATTGCTGTGACACTCATATATAACTCCCATGCTGTCCATTTCCTTCTGATCCTCCTTGAGATGATTATCTTCTGGAGTCCATTGGAATCCAGCTGTGTCTAATTAACTGATTGGAAGGGCCCACACCTGTCTATATAAGACCTCACAGTGCATGTTAGAGCACATAAGAATCCTAATGTCTAAGGAACTGCCCAAAGAGCTCAGCACATGACCTGGCAAGGTTACAAAAGAATTTCTGCAGTACTCAAGGTTCCTAAGAGAATAGTGGGCTCCATATTTCTTAAATGGAAAAAGTTTGGGACGACCAAAACTCTTTATGAACCTGGTCATGCAGCCAAACTAAGCAATCATGGGAGAAGAGCCCTGTTTAGAGAGGTAATCATGAACCCCAACATCACTGTGGCTGAACTCCAGAGATGCAGTTGAGAGATGGGGAAAAAGTTTCACAAAGTCAACTATCACTGCAGCCTCCACCAGTCAGGGCTTGATGGCAGAGTGTGCCGACTGAAGCCTTTCCACAGTGCAGGACATATAAAAGACGAAACGTGGTGGTGATAGCATCATGTTATGGGGGTGTTTTTCAGCTGCAGGGACCGGACAACTGGTTGCAATTGAAGGAAAGATAAATGTGGCCAAGTACAGAGATATCCTGGATGACAACCTCTTCCAGAGTGTTCTGGACCTCAGACTGGGCCTCAGACAAAGCAGAGGCTTCAGAACAACTCTGTGACCATTCCTGACTGGTCCAGCCACAGCCCGGACCTAAACCCAATGGAGCATCTCTGGAGAGCCTTGAAAATGGCTTCCACCAACATTCACCATCCAACCTGAGGGAACTGGAGAGGATCTGCAAGGAAGGATCCGCAAGCAGCAGAGGATCTCCAAATCCAGTGTGGAAAACTTGTTGCATCATTCCTGAGAAGACTCCTGGCTGTACTGGCTCAAAAGCTGCTTCTACTCAATACTGAGCAAAGGGTCTGAATACTTATGACCAAGTGATATTTCAGTTGCTAATTTATTAAACAACAAAAAATAACTAAATTTCTTTTCTTTCAAGATGGGATGCAGAGTGCACATCTTACCAATTGGCTGCAATGAAACGTTCCACGTTCCAAAGCTCAGAGCTGCAGTGTACCTGTTGATCTTTGTAATGTGTACTCTTCTCTTCATGTTCTACGTTTCATTTGCCTAATATAACCTTTGCATGTAATTTTAGAGGCAGTTCTATATTCAGCTCTGAGATGCGTAAAAATTGCCATCAAATATCACAGGTCACCCTGACATTTATTATGTCGGGTTACAATACTACTGTGTACCTTGTGTGACTCCAATCCCTGGTCTCTTATTTGAAATAATCCTCTAGTTATGGTTAAATTCTAAGAAACTCAATGGGGCTCAAAAGGGTCCGAATGCCGCACTTTCATCTGGTTTCCCGAATATTTCCGTTTTGCGCTGAATGGCCCTGGGATTTTGGCGCATGTGATCGGATTTTGGCACATCGTGCTTGCACGCGACAGAAATTGTGTGTGTGTGTGGGGGGGGGGGGGGCTTGGACAACCCGACTGATTCGGACAAACCACGGAATTTAAAAAAGGATTTGTGTCGCAAGATCAAGCACTCATATGCACCAGGAAGAATCCTCGTCAGACAACACACCGCGGCATCGCGACGGAACCGGGTAAGCCCCAATATCTCAAAAACTCAAAATACATGTCTTGCACTATTAGGATGCACTCAGCGTGCACAATCGGTATCTGTGTGTGTAAACCAGAGCATGGCTGGGATTCTGTTTTTCACTCACCACCTTCCAAAATAGGTAGCTTTTATTATTCTGTTTACTAAACTGAGGGCTTATTATCTGCAGGTCAAAATGTACTTCCAAGTGGCAGTATATTTAATACTCCAAGCAATGTACTGGAAAGCTGAAATAAAAGTCTAAATGGAATGTACGACTCACCAAAAACACAGTTGCGCCAGTTGCTTAATTATAATAATTAATAATAATATAATAATTCCTTTATTAATTTAGCACACACAGATTACGCAGTGCTACACAGAGCTGGCCAAATCGGTCCCTGTCCCTAACCAGTATGTTTTGGAGTGTGGGAGGCACCCGGAGGAAACCCACACAAACACCGAGAGAACATACAAACTCTTTGCAGATGTTGACCCTGTGACTTGAACCCAGGTCCCCAGCGCTGCAAGGCTGTAATGCTAACCACTAAGCCACTGTGCCACCCTTCTCTATTTACTGCTTCCACTTTTCACTCCACATGACACTTGCCCTTTATTCTTAAGGGCAGCCCAAACATAAGCATTCTCCATACCCCCTTAACGACGCCATGCCATACTATTTCTTCAATGATCGTTTATGGGTCCATTAGTTGTTTGTTGTTTTTAATATAAAAATGTTGATCAGATGAATATGTAAATTACCATTATTAAAGGAAACCTACCATTTCAAAATGGTCATTCTCACCTAAACATACCTTTACCTTGGGCTAGGTAAGCTGATGCTGGAGGTGATCTTAATAAGGCACATAAATCTGCAGGTTTGCGAGGGTGAAAGGCATAAAAATGCAAGGCACGTGCATTTTTATGATCATGACCGAGTGCCGTGTGTCAGGGGCCCAGGAGCGCTGAATGGTGTCATTTGCCTAGGGTAGAATTCGATTTTTTTTTTTTTTTTGCCGAAATTGCGGATTTTTATCTTATTAAGAGCATCTCCAGCATCAGTTTACCTAGAACAAGGTAAAGGTATGTTTAGGCCAGAATGACCATTTTGAAATGGTAGGTTTCCTTTTAAAGGAAATTTACCATCAAAATCCATCATGATAAACCAGGGGCACTTACTCATAGATCCAGGCTATGTCACTGTGGTAATTTTTTAATATTTGTTGTTTATGGCCTCTTACCTCCTTTCCCTTATTAGCATAATTTTAAAAGTTGATTTTAGAAGGGCTCTGGGGGTGTTGCCAAAGCCCCTTCCTTTTTGTAGCTTTACAGGATGTAATTCTGTCTCGCCATTCATGTATTCTATTGACAACCATATATTGAATGTCCCTGACAAAGTAATATGGCACCTGCAAAGGTTGTAAATATATTGGTGTTCACCAGTTGACATATTTTTTCCCTAAAGTCTCCCCTTTTTTACGACTTGTAGTGCTAAACACATTTTACACAGTTGGTACAGTACAGATGTAATACATTCTGATATTAAAATAAGGACAAGGCATACAGTGTGATCCCAGACATGACATTACAAAGTCCACTGGAAAGTAAACACTGAAGTGTAGAAACTTTGTCCATGTCCTTCTTGTCAAAAATTAACCATGTGTATTATAAAATGAAACCGTGCAAACCTGTGCGTATTCTAGAGATTGATTCCCAGCACAAGAGACTTCCCCGAAATCTTTTAATTCCCTGAGTTTCTATCTTAAATTTTATTTTATTGTTTTTTTTAATGTGAAATGGAGCAGACCCCAAAATCATGAACTGTGAATACATGAAAAAGAAAACTATCAGATTATAATCTACAATCAAGAAATACCATAAATATGGTTTTAATACAAAAGAATTTGTTTCCGTTTTAAGAGGTTTTGCTGGACTTTGTTTTCCCCCCGGATTTTTTTATTTTTTTTTACTATGGGTCCAAGGGGATATGAATGAATATAAAATGAATATTCGCCTCATTCCGGTGCAGCCCAGCGCCACCCGTCACTACCAGTCTCTGTACACATAGGCTCAGTGGTGGTGGCGGCACGTTGATGGTT
>WNYA01003686.1:0-23400 GCA_019512145.1 Engystomops pustulosus
GGGTGTCGTGTCGTTAAGTAGGGTTATTTTATCGCTGACCAAACAATACAGCTTATCATTCACCATGATCCACATTAACATGTTTTTAATGAGGTCTAGTGGCACTATAGATTTCTTTCAGGATGTAGATATAGCTTAAAAAAAAAAGATAAAAATAGTCTCAATGTGTTAACGCATGCATTTTGTAAACACAAGTGTTAACAGCTGTTTAATTAGGCAAATCGTTTTAAATGCGACGTGTGACCACACCTACAGTTGTTGCTGCTTGGATACAATGATGATATCTGTTCTAGGCCTCTATTGTACCTCTATTTATGGGGAAAAAAACTATTTTACTCCTAGGTGACAGCGGTGGTTTTGAGAGCAGAAGAGACTTTGGCAGTGGAAGAGGTCAGTTTTTCTCTTTTTGCATTTATAACAAAATGTAATGTTTTCAGTTATTTATGACACATGATATATGTACATTATGGTGGGTGGTGGTAAGCCTGTTTGAAGACTGCTTTAAAAAAAAAAATTATTGAAATTTTATATTTTTTAGCTCAGTACAGTCAAGTTTGTAACATATTTACTGCCTTTGCTCATTTTTTTTAACCCCTATAAGTACAACTGTAAAGTATGAAAACTTTTGCCTAATTCTGCACTAAGCAATTCTCTATAATTTACTCTGATTAGCTAATAAGCAGCTAGCAGAGGTTTTACTTTGCCCACCAAGCTAATCTCAATCTGTCCTGATTTCTGGTTGCCATGGGAAACCGCATATTACAGCTAGAGAGGACAGGAGGCTTGTTGAGAGGGGCGGGGCTGTAGGACTTGTGGTTATGTCACGAGCATGTGACTAATCACATCTTCAGGTCGTCCAATTACAAACAAGCTGTCCTGCATCATTTGAAAGTACTGAAACTAAATCTAGCATTTGTTTTTATGCATTGCAAACCAAACAAACCTTGAAAGTGCTGTAGCTGCACTGATGCAGAAACATATCTTGTTTAATCCCTGATCCAAGTGGTTTTGCTCACAAAACTATTATAAAATTCCAGACCTTGGGAAAGCTGGGTGTGGACTTGCTTCCTGAACTGTCTAGACAGGACTAATCAACCTGAGCTGGATGACTCATACAGCTGGGGGATGATGCAGCGATTGATAACTTGTGCCTGTCAGGGACAACAGTGGTGAAGTATTCTCAGCTTATGCTGGGCAGGGACAAGGCTGGAGCAGTGCATAATTAGGGTAAGAGAAGCACCAGGGCAGTCACAGTCAATAATTTTATAATTGTTTTTTCAGCAAAACCACTCCGTAGCTACAGCATTCTCGTGGGATATTTGGTTCATAATGCATAAAAGCAAATGGTAGATTTCCTTTAATTTGATGGCGAAGGACCTCCGGTCATCACATGCTTCAGATTGGCCAATTACCAACTTGCTTTCCTGGTTTGGCTTCATTGCCCTGAGCTGATGTTACAACCCACATCAGAAATAACTGAATCTAATGTTAAATACATCAGATATATTTTGGGCTAGTAAGAAGCCAGCAGCATGATACAGGTATCGTGGAAAGAGTTTACGCTTTAACAACCCTGACTTTATAGCTTTATTAATGCCCCCCCCCCCCACCACAGGTTGCTATATGGCAGTGATGGCAAACCTTTTAGACAACAATTGCAAAACTACAACCAAAACGAATGTATTTTTTTTGCAAAGTGCCAATGCGACAATTTAAGCAGTAACATATTACTCCCTGCTCTTTCACAGGTTTAAATTGTATAGGCACCTGAGGACACCAATACAGTAGAGCAGTGGTGGCGAACCTGCTTCTAGGGTCCTGGGCTGCCTGGGACTGCAAGATGCCTTGAGTCCTGTCTGGCAAACTCCGTTCTGGAGTGATGGCGCGGGTGCCCATAAAGAGGGCTCTGAGTGCCACCTCCGGCACCCGTGCCATAGGTTCGCCACCACTGCTATATGGCATGGGTATCAATGCTTAAAAATGCTTGGATATAAATCTTTGGATTTCTATATTTTATTCTTCTCCCCTCAGGTGGCTACAGAGGGAGAAATGAAGATGTTGGTGTTGAGTCTGGAAAAGGTAAGGGTTATTGCCTGGGCCATGGGACTATCCTGTGGTCTGATAGTTCACCTGCTGCTTACTGCCTTTCGTTTGTAGCAGTTTCACAGATTTATTAAATTATTTGGTAGCTTGCTTAAAAAAACTGTCTCAAGTGCCTTGTGCCACATCTAACATTTGTTACACTTCATATAAAATTGTCGTGGGCCAACATTTTTGTATGTTTGGCGTAATCTACACCATCATATTGAAGCACCCAAGTTACTCAACCGTTTAAAATTATAACCCCGCATCTGTGATCAATCTGGTGCCTGTCTAGCATTGATATCTCTGCCCTATCGTGCTGATCTCTTCTGCTTTTCTACTACTTCAGGTCAAGACAACTTTGGAAACGCAGACACTGGTATGTAGTATTGGTTATTGTGATTCAGTTCAACTAAAGGGTGGCTGCTACAAATAATTGCGCAGTATTGCTTTCTGTGTATGTGGCTTCACATATATCGGCAAATGAAAAATAGTTGTGTTTAAGCTGCACGTGAGCAATAAAAATATAACATTTCATATATTTAGGAACTTTAGACACTCATTTCTTGTATAAGGGTTTATTTGTAAAGGTCTGCATACTATAAAGATTTATTATAGAATTTTCCTTTTGGCTCTTATGTGCTGGGCCCTTCTTTCCTTGTCTGACTCTGAAAGCAAAGAGTTGAATAAAACTTGCACATGGTCTCAACAAATTGCAAGACATTACTGGCCTATTTCTAATGATAAGTTTTGCCTATTTTTTTTTTATCTAAAGGTCCAAAAGTGACATATGTTCCCCCACCACCACCTGATGCTGAAGATGAAATCTTTAGGCATTACCAAACTGGTATTAACTTTGATAAATATGATGAAATCCTTGTGGATGTTTCTGGCACCAATGCACCACCTGCAATACTGGTGAGTACATCTGGCAGCTTAATGTTTTTTGTGTGCAAATTGCTATTTTTTTTCTCTGATTATTTGCAACTTTTTGTATAACATTAATGTATCCCTAGATGTATAATTATACCGCATATAGTTAACTGCTGTACTCCATCAAATATTTAAAAAGCTGGAGCCTGTTTGCTGTTTTAGTGTTTTTTTTTTTAGGGTTTTCTTTCTATTGGTAAAAAACTTACCTTGCTTTACCTATCTTTAGTCATTTGAAGATGCTGACCTAAGTGAGACTCTAACAAAAAATGTCTACAAGGCTGGTTATGTGAAGTTGACACCAATACAGAAGCACAGTATTCCTATTGTAATGGCTGGCCGCGACTTGATGGCATGTGCTCAGACTGGATCTGGAAAAACTGTAAGTACACCATGGGTCAATTTAATTCCAAGACTACACAAATTAATAGTTCTGTCACATGGACAAATATTAGTAATGCCTGAACTGTTATTAGCGAGGTAGTTAAAAAATTTTAAATAATAAGCACACAAGAAAGAGTCCTAATGTGAATCCATTTACTAGTATTTCTTAACATGTTTTAACGCAACATAATTCTCTTGCCACACAACAGTGGTCCCTGCATAAATGCAGACTTAGTAATTAAATGTGTTTCTAAAGTCCGTCTGTTTAAACGTCCTTGCAGGCAGCTTTTCTTTTGCCCATTTTGGCTCATATGATGAAAAGTGGAATTGCAGCAAGTCAATTTAAAGAAATTCAGGAACCAGAAGCAATCATTGTTGCACCTACAAGGGAGCTGATAAATCAGATTTATCTGGATGCTCGGAAATTCTCATATGGGTATGTTAAAGGATAAGCTTTATAATAAGATGTCTTGGATTGGCCCACAACACCAGAAATGTTTGTCCCAACAAACTAGTTGTGCCACAGGATAACTTGCTGATCGGAGGGGGTCTCGGTGATCTGCAATCTCCAGAGATGACCTGGAGCTAAGCGGACATGCACGGTCTTCTGCTCTGGGGTCGATGTGGGGGGTCTGCCAGAGGTACCTCGAATTAACACTCACCCCAACCACCACCGATCAGCAAGTTGGGGCTTAACTTGTTTGATTGGAAAATCCCTTTAATATTATGTGATTTCTGGTTTTTTACAAGTGTGAGACATGTATGATGTGATTAATATACTTGATAGTGCTTAATATTATCTAACATTTCCAATGTTATTTCTATGTCCACAGAACTGTTGTTCGTCCTGTTGTAATATATGGAGGAACCCAGACGTCTCATTCACTGAGGCAAATATTTCAAGGCTGCAACATTCTATGTGCAACACCTGGAAGGTTACTGGATGTTATCAACAAGGAAAAGGTATGGTCAGAGAATACGCCACACTACAATCTATAATACCTCCCTAATTTTTGACAACTGTCTTCAAAATAGCTCAGGGACACACATAATAAGTTTGCAGCTAAATAGGGATAGCCCCATATTGAAACTGCTGCATAATCCATGGCAAGTAAGTCATGCTGCAGTTATAAAACATTCACTGTAAAGCCATTTTGCACTGGTTGAATGTGGAGCTCCCACAGTTCTGACCCAGTAGATTAGCTTCGCACACATAGAAAATTTGTATCGTCAGTCTCGTATGTGAGCCTTGCAGCCAGCAAGATCTGTGAAAAGATTTTCCGAAAATTTAGTGTGGTCCTGTATAGCCGTAACTGATTCTCAGATTTATTTTTTAGATTGGTTTGAGCAAAGTAAAATATCTTGTATTGGATGAAGCAGATCGTATGCTGGACATGGGTTTTATGGAAGATGTAAGAAAATTGTTGAGCAGTCCAGGAATGCCAACTAAAGAAGAAAGGCAAACCTTAATGTTCAGCGCCACATTCCCTGCGCCCATACAAAGGTAAAAAGATCTATGTAACCTTGCTATGCACTAGTAATGTGTGTTCGATGCTTAGTTCCGCTGCAATATAGGTTTGTATATGAGTGTATCTTTTTTCTCTTTTCAGTCTTGCCAGAGAAATTCTGAAGCCAGATTACATTTTTGTGGTTGTGGGACAAGTAGGCGGAGCATGCAGTGATGTCGAACAACAAATAATTGAAGTTGATGAGTATGGAAAAAGGGATAAATTATTGGAAATCCTGCAAAGCATCGGTATTAAACATGATTTATCTTATCATATGTGGTTTTTGCAACAAATTTGCACGAGTCAATACTCCTCCCCAATTTATAGTTGTATCTAAATCTCCAGATATTTGACTATTCTGTCACGTCTGAGTATTATATGCGCAAGTATTCATTGTCCCTGACATTAAATGACCTAATGTGCATTTCTCCATTATGCAGATGTCAGATACTTTGTCTGCCTGAATCTATAGTAACTTAATATAAAATCTAACTTCAAAAGGGATGGATGTGTTTCACTAAATCTTTTCATGGGTTACAAGTGCATTGTGAAATGGCTACAGTAACCACAGTGGTTTCTTCTGTGTTGTGTAGTCTCCTTTAATAAAGGACTTTAGGCTTCCTGATCTTTTAAAATTCCATTTTGCTTTGTTTGCACTCCGAATAATAGTCGTTTTATCTATAGATTTCCAGAAGAAATAACGTAATGTGTAGGGTTCAGAGAAGTGACATTTTGGTGCAGTCGTTTAATGGGAAATTTATATGAAACTGCTGTTTTGGCTCTGTCAAGTCCTGTCCCAAATTGTGAAGCATGTTGTCCCCTGGTGGATCACATTTGTTTTAAAGGAGGTCATTTAGTGAGTGTTTATGTAGTTTTAAGGTGGTGCCCCTGAACTGTGGCACCACCGCAAATATTTTACCAAGAATTGTAGTGCTTTCACGTATAAGTGTGTGCTCTTTATGTGCTGCTTAGTCCAGCAATTGTCTAGGTATCTTTGGACTGACTTCACATTTAACGTTTGAATTGTGCATTGAAACCGCTAAGACCTTGACCTGATTGTATATTCGTCACGTGTCTTCAATGTGGAGCAAGCATGTGTCCTTAAAGTAGCTGCTCTGACAAGTCATCATTGTTTTGATGGGAATCTGAGCTGACTTCAATGCTTATTTTGTAGCTCTTTCAATTTTGTCCAAAAAAATGTTCTTGTTTTGTAGCTGTCACAATTGTTAACTATCAGGTAACATTTTTGCACATCTTTATAGGCCACGAACGCACAATGGTGTTTGTAAAAACCAAAAAGAAGGCAGATTTTATTGCTACCGTTCTTTGTCAAGAAAAACTCCCTTCTACAAGTATTCATGGGTAAGAGTGCAGACACGTTTTGCTATACATTGAAATTGTAAAAGATTAATGTTTTTGTGGCTCTTTTTCTACCCAAAACCAGGATCCAGATGAAAGCACTGTTGCCCTTATAAGATACTTTTCCTTTTTTATGCTTCACAAAACTGCAGCGAAATACTCGATTCCACTCATCCTTTCCCCATGTTTTTAGCACAGCTGGAAGAGAGCCTTTGATAGCAATTTCAACAATACTTATCATGCTGCTGGCTTCTTCCTAGTCTAAGCTTGTTTGAAATTGGAAAACCTGAAACGTGATGGGTCACATGCCTTTGACATCACTACAGTTCTCTCTCAACAAGCCTAATGTTGTTTCTAGCTGTACTATACGGTTTCCCATGGCAAATGGAGATTAGCCTGTAAAACCTCTGCTAGTTGCTAAACAGCTGCAGATTAAAGTAAATTAGAGCATTGCTTATTTTTGGTTAGTGCAGAATTATACAGTTGTACTTTAAGAAACAAAGGTTATAAATATGTTACACACTTGACTGTGCTAAGCCAAAGAATATAAGATTTCAATTAAAATGATTTTATACTTTACACTCGTTGCTTTTCAAGCATATGCTCCAGAAACGCTCATTAATTGACTATAGCTGCAGGACTACCTAGCTTTATTAAGACACTTGTTTCTGTAAACGTGTAATTTTATATATAACCTAAATAATCTCCAGATGAACCTTTTTGAGAATCTGACTCCTATATCCAGACCAAATAATCTGTGATAATTTTATGTTCCCACCATAGATTGTGTACCTTCTCCATTACTACCGTATCCTGCAACTTTGGGTGGATGTTTTGGGAGGTTTCATGGTAAAACGTTTGACTGAAAAATAAGTTTTATTTCATTGGGTTTTTGTTCTCCTAAATTTCTTTAGCGACCGAGAACAGAGGGAGAGAGAGAAAGCCCTCCACGATTTCCGTAGCGGCCAGTGTCCTGTGATTGTTGCCACTTCTGTTGCCGCCAGAGGACTAGATATTGAGAATGTTCAGCATGTGATAAATTTTGACATTCCCGGGGATATCGATGAATACGTTCATAGAATTGGACGCACGGGAAGATGCGGCAACACGGGAAAAGCCATTTCTTTTTTTGATAGAAAAGGTGATGATGAACAAAAAGTTGTCCGTGGCCTAGTGAAAATTCTGACAGATGTAAGTAAGCACTGATGAGGCCTGTATGGTTTGTATGATAATTTTTCAGCTTGAAACACCTCTCCTAGCTAAACCTTTCTTAATTTTCTGTCACTGTAGCTGAAACTTTTACCCTGCTTTCATATGTCCCACTAATTAACTTTTTGTAACACTTTCTATACAGCATAATTAAATAAATAAAACACCCACAAATCTTTATGCATTTATCATGGAGCCTAAATAACACAGTTATCGATACCAAATTTATTGGGAGGTTTTTAATTAAACTTATCTTTATTTACACAATCCTTGGATTGGGGTGGTGGCAGATTTTCTGCACCTTCCACGTGCCATAACAGCGTGGCAGTGAGGGCTTATATTTTGTTAGTCACTACCAGTTACGTTGGTTATGATGATTTTCATACATGGGTGCCGTCATTTTGCCTGCTCTTGACCTCATTGGACAGGACTGATCAGTTGTCGTGACACCTGGGAGCATTTACAAATCCTCCCCCATAGCTGTCATTCGGCATACTCCTGTTAGTCTGCCATAGGCAGATTGTTACAGATCTGCAGTTAATTCACAATATACTGCAATAAAAGTATATAAGTGATCAGACTCCCCAGGTTTCAAGTGCCCTTAATAATCCTTTTTTTTGTGCAGCTGTGTGTTTTACCACAGTTACAGTTTTAATCTTATATTTGTTATCCATTTACTCCTTCCTTCAAAAATTTACTTTTAAAATTATGCTAATTACCAGGAGATTTCTGGGGGGCATTACCAAAGCCTTCTTTGTGCAGTAGCTTCACAGGCTGTTACTCTGTAGTAGCTCTTCCCCCTCACACTGCAAAAAATTTCTCTGTTGCAGTGAGATTACATAAGGCAGAGGGGTAGGTGACAGTGTAATGGCCCATGAAGCTACAGCACCGAGCAATAGGGGAGGCTCAGGTAAAGTCCCCACAGGGCCCTTCTGACTCATTACCATAATTTTAAAAGTTGATATTAGAAGGCAGTAAACCATGGATAATAAATATAAGATGATTACCACAGTCGTAGTTTATTATGCTTGATGTTGTTATATTAAATGGGTTAATTGCCTGTATATATTGGGTTGTGTAGTTGTGGGGACCACAAACTTGTGATCAGAAAAATAAGATCCTTTGTATTTTAATAACAAAACCATGGTTTATAGGTAAGTTGACAAGATATAACATTAAAGGAATACTAAATAGGAAATGTCATCCAACTGAGCTGCTGGCTCATTTGAACTTTTAATAGCTCACCGCAATCCTGTATTTTCCTCTCTTCTAGGCCCACCAGGAGGTACCTGCTTGGCTTGAAGAAATTGCATTCAGTGCTCATGGCACTCAGAGCTACAGTTCTCATCCAAGCAAATTTGCTTCAGTAGATGACAGAAAGGCAAGTGTGGAATTATCATGTAACATGGGCAGTTACTTCACTCATTGATGCATCTCCCTTATTATGTTTTCTTATGAATCTTGTACATACTAAGCCTCTTCCTAAAGCTGAGACTTGATTTGTTTCTCTTTTACACCTTCCAGTAAGATTATTATTTTGCTTTCCTTCTATAGAGAGGCGGCTTTCAAGAGGACAACAGCTACAGCGGTTCTAGTTTTACAAAAGCCCCAGCTCCTGCAGAGGAAGAGGAAGATTGGGGCTAGTTAGAAAGATTCCATAAGACGAGACGTGACATTACAGATTGTTTTTCATTTAAGTGTTGTATGTTTGTAAAGAATTTTTTTTTGTTACCAGACCTGTGTAGTATTTAAGGTAGTACTTTACTGTTTCAGAAGTGACAGATTTTTCTTGGTTCTAAGTGGCTGCTCTGAAAGCTTTTGAGCCCAACATTAAAGTTTTCTTTACCTATTTTATGCGTTTTGGTGAGTTTTCTTCATTGTATCGTTTTGTTTTTATGTAATTGATTATGGGATAATGCATTACTAGCAGCTAAACATTTTCCTGTCTGCACAGTGGAAATATTTATTAGCAATGTCATCCTATAATACTGTTATATGCATCACCTATTTAGTCTAAACTAGTTGCGGTCGAACACACATAACAAATGCAGGTCTTTCCGGAGACTACCAAGGTAAGATATAATGTAAAGACTTGCACCTGTTTTGTGTGTTATACACCTAGTTTTAGCTCACATTAACTGATGCAAGTAACTTAGCATTAAATAAAAGCATTCAATGTCAATCAGCTGCCTCTAAAGTCAGCAAGATCTTGTCATGTATCAAAAGTGGTATACACTGGAATAGGGATGTAATATTACCACTGCATTACCTTGGAATATGCAGTTCAGTTCTTGGCACAAATCCATAAAAAAGAGGCCCTGGAGCTGGAGAGGGTACAACAAAGAGCCACAAAAATGATAAGGGGTATGGAGGGTTTCAGTTATGAGCAAAGATTAAAACAGTTAGATTTATTTAGTCTTGCAAAGAGATGACTAAAAGGGGACATGATTCATTTATATAAATATAAGAAAGGTCCACACAAAAAATATGGTGGAATGTTGTTTCAGGTTAAATCTCTGCCTGTAGAAAACAAGGTTTAATCACCAGAAGCGACAGGGCTTGTTTAGATCTGTCAATCTGCCTCAGACAATCCAAAAGATGAATCCAGTAGATCAAATTTGGATGGATAATGCTGCCTACCGCATGGACAGAATTTGTCTGTTGTGTGCAATGGCTCCTATAGTATGTGGTCAAGGTGTTGGCAGAACTTATAATCAAAGTGAAGAACCCATCCAGCAATTGCCACCTAGTGTTTTGTAGAATTTGGAACTTAACCTATTGGCAACTCTTGCCACCTTACAACTATACCATTCTTACACAATAATGATGGGAGTAGTAGTAGTCCCTATCACTGGTTGTATTCTCCTAGCAGGATGCAGACACTTGCCGCAATCTTCTTCTGTTTCCTGGAGGTTTTGTAACACGTTGCCCGTAAGCCGCTTCCCTTTTTCTCTGTTGCTATAACTGTCATTGTTTTTCCAGCGTGGTCTATCGTTGTTATTTTATGGTACAATGTGGACATACTGGAAGGCTTCCTAGTGCCCTGCGTTCTCAAAAGTGAGCGGATCACCACCACCGCCAGGATGCAGAAGGGTGAGAACTGCAGCTTGTATGGAGAAAGTTTAAGATTAACTTTACTAGATTAGTATTAGTTTCTCAGGCTTTATTCACATCTTGTTTATGCAATCAACATCTATGGAGGTGGATCTTTCCAATGTGCCACTGTACAGGTAATCATCAAGTATAGCCATTAGCCATAGACTACATTGTAAAATATTATCCTGTAGTGAGAAAAGTAGAACTATAATACTATTACAGGATTTGGGTTTATAGGTTTCTATGCACCTGTTCAGTGTTTGTATCAGGAGCTTGTGATAAAGAAGTGATTTTATTTAATGGATGCAAGAACTGAGAGAACTTCCTTCCTTATTGAGAGATCTTGAAGCCAAAGCAGAGGACTACTTGAACAAACATGTATATAGCGCCATCAAATTCTGTAACGCTTTGTTTTGTCCTGTCTGATAGTGGAAAGTTACTGCTCCCATCTATGGGACATATCCTTAACATTAGTTATTAGTAACACAACAATGCACAACCCATCTAGGACCTGCATCTATCTGGAGAATAGGGGCCCTAGAGTGATGGAGAGGTGGCAAAGTATGCACAATATATGCTAGTTTGGAGCATAGCCATTAGATTTGGTTCTCGTCAACTTCTGAAAATTTCAGCCCCCTCCTTAGAAGAAATATTGGGAGATATAGAAGACTGTAGGGCAGTGATGGCTAACCTATGGCACTGCCGCCAGAGGTGGCACTCAGAGCCCTTTCTGTGGGCACTCAGGCCATCACCAGAGATGACTCCAGGTCTCTTCCTGCAGTCCCAGACAGTCCAGGACTTGCTGTGCACAGAGCTATTTTAAAGTGACAGCTGTACCTGGGACTATTTTCTGCTTTATTGGTGTCCTCAGGGGCTGGTATCAATGAAAACTGTGACAGAGAAGGGAGTATAAATCACTAATTACATTTCTGTGCTGGCACTTTGCAATAAATAAGTGGGTCTTTGTTGTAGTTTGGGCACTCGGACTCTAAAAGGTTTGCCATCACTGCTGTAGGGTCTCCCAGTCTGTCCTTTGTTACATTACACTATAATGTGTTGCCTACCATAATACAGATCCGTATAGGGCTTAAGGGTTGTATACATCACTCCTGCATACACGTGGGGCACCACCTATTTCTTTATATATGATCAGCATCTGATGACCATCCAACATCTTTAAAGGCATATCCAAAAGAGAATGAATCATTCCGTCATATATAAGGCAATAGGTTTCCTCTGATTCATGAAGAAATATATTCCAGGAACTAAGGTCTTGCTCAACTCTTTCACGTCGTATTGCCGAATTCTCTTTCTCAATCTGCAAGATGGTCACATCTCCAGCCCCCACTAGTTTTGTGTGTGAGCTGTGGGTGGCACAGAGGTGACTCTTAGAGGTGCAACATCTTTTTAGCAAAATTCTGCAGTTTTATGGCTGCTTCTTCTAAGAATTCTACAAAAACCCATGACGCACAATTTATGAATAAACCTTTAGTGTAAAGGCTTAATGAATAGATTGTTCTCCTGTAACTGTGCTGTTGTAGCTGACCTCCTGCTCTGCTTCTGTGCGGTTACTTTTCTGTGTGCAGTTTCTTAGTAGGTTGATTTGTCAATTTTGTCCCCATTACCTGATCTGTGCTCAAGGAACCAAGTGCTGGACACCTTCTGCTGTGTGTAAGTGGAGCTGTCCCCCTCTATCACTGCTATGTATATATTCCTGCTCCATTCTGCATGAAGAGCGGAGGGCACTGCTGCCAGACGCTTCTGATGGCTAGAAAAATTTAAATCCAATTTCAATAGTCTAATCCTTTTTGCATTTTTTGGAGGGAGGCTCCAATAGAATTTGAAACGTTGGATGCTTCTACCAAAACCTCTGCATTTGGCCAACATGTATCTGATGTTTACAACCAGTGTCTGTGTGACGTGATTTGATTGGTCCAAATTTTTTTTTCTCCCGTTGTGCCCTGTCCAATATTCATTTCTTACCCTGATCTTAGGCTTATATGACCAAACTTTTTATTATTTTATTTTTTTCAAAGCATCTGACTCAGAATGAAATGCGAGTCAGATGCTTCCATTATGTGTTAAACTGCTGCCACAGACTGACCTCTTTCTGTGCCATTTGTGGTTAAGTATGCAGTGTGTAAAAAAAAAAAATTCTGTCAGCCACCAATTGAGCAAGTGCATTCACTTAACCCCTTAACGACCAGACCCTTTTTTGATTTTGTATTTTCGTTTTTCTCTCCCTGCCTTCAAAATTCTTTTTTATTTTTACATGTAAAGAGCTGTGTGAGGTCTTGTTTTCTGTTTTGCAAATTTATTTTCATAGTGACTTTAATATTCCATGCTTGCTACTTGGAGATGGTGGAAAAAAATGTAAGTGTTTTTTTTTTTTTTTTGGTGTAAAAAAAATGCATTTCTGACCCTCAAGTCAATAGGTTTTTCCAGTTTTTGGTGGTAAAATTAGGGGCCTTGGCTTATACTCGGGCCAGATTATACTTGAGTACATATATAGGATATTATCAGTTCTAGGGAAATTTAATTTTAACATTCTGAATTTTTTTGGTTCAGAAACAAAATTTTCTGCCGCTTGAGTAAGGTCATGCCCCTTTTCTTAGGCAAGTCAAAAAACTGCTTAAAAATGGTCTAAAACCCTCAAATGGGGCACACAGCATTTCAGGCATAAAGTCTAGCCTATACAGTTTGATGAATCTCCCCCAATGTTTTTATGAGCTTCTGAATTGATGAAAACCCACTAAGCTCTGAACCTGTACCTACACAAGCAGGAAACACAAAGTGGGCTCACAAAGTAACACACTGCTCCCGAAGCAGGAAACTCCCACCAAGCTCTGAATCTGCAGCTCCACAAACCGGGAACTCCCACCAAGTTCTGAACCTGCAGCTCCACAAACCGGGAACTCCCACCGAGCTCTGAACCTGCAGCTCCACAATCTGGGAACTCCCACCGAGCTCTGAACCTGCAGCTCCACAATCTGGGAACTCCCACCGAGCTCTGAACCTGCAGCTCCACAAACAGTGAAGACTCAAGGTTTATCAGTGGGAAGATTTTCAGAAATACAACAGTATACTGTATTAGCAGTCTAACATTCATTTTGGTAAAGAGAGTTATGTAAGGTGTTTATGAAAATGGTGAATAAATCTTTTTAGAAATGATAATTATTTATATGTTTTTCCATCCTGTTATACAGTTTTTCCTTTCTTTTTAGAGCCTGTCTGGATGATACTCTTCTGTCTGCCCTGCATTTTACTATTAGCTTCAGCACAAATATCAGGTATCACATAAAATGAGTGTGCAATGTCTGCTTTTGTATGCAGGGCAAATATAATCGGGGGGGGGGGACCCCTTTAATGTTAAATACTAAATATTAGACTTATGGGGAAATGTTGTTGGGCTTGTATGCCAGTTTTTGGCATACAAGCCTTGAAATAATTGCTGTTAACCAAAAATTAGATGCAGCAATACATCCTTAATACACTGAAATATTACAAATGTATATACAGGCGCTCCCCTACTTAAGAACACTCGACTTACATACGACCCCTAGTTACAAACGGACCTCTGGATGTTGGTAATTTATTGTGCTTTAGCCCTAAGCTACAATGATCAGCTGTAACAGTTATCACATGTGTCTGTAATGAAGCTTTATTGTTAATCCTGGTTCTTATGACAACCCAACATTTTTAAAATCAAATTGTCACAGAGACCAAAAAAGTTCTGTCTGGGATTACAATGATAAAATATACAGTTCCGACTTACATACAAAATCAACTTAAGAACAAACCTACAGACCCTATCTTGTATGTAACCCGGGGACTGCCTGTAATCCACATAAGCTGGTATATAGGTAATGCTACACACCACAAGAATCTAGTAATACAATTCTATATATTCTTTATTGGTACAAAAACATCAATAAAAACATTTTTTAATTTATTATAACATTACGGGAGTCATCCCGGAGTCTATATCGGCCATCCCTATTCACAACTTGTTGCTAAACACACGTGTAGAAATAAATTCTCTTTTGGGACAAATGTCATTGTATAGTGCAAAATGTATCCCAACAATATAGTGAACATGTTAAGAATATATCATAAAGGTGCAACTAGAAATCACACAAAAGGCCAAAGTAAATAGTAACAGGGATACCAAACACGGCTCTGGGGTGTTGTCATCCTTGTATCCATGTTTTACTTAGTTAACCCCTTAAGGACGCAGAGTATTTTCGCTAATTTCTCGCTCTCCATCTTCAAAGATCCATAACTTTTTCATTTTTCCGTACAGAGCTGTGTGAAGGCTTATTTCACTTTTACTTTTTTACTTTCCCATGATGTTATTTATTATTCCATGCCATTTAGTGGGAAGCCGCAAAAAAATTCCATATGTGGAAAAATTGAAAAAAACTGCATGTGCGTCATGTTCTTGTGGACTCAGTTTTTACGACTTTCACTCTGCGCTCCAAATAACACGTCTACTTTATTCTTTGGTTCAGTATGATCACGGTGATACCAAATTTATACAGGTTTTATTGTGTTTTAATACATTTTCAAAAATTAAATGAATGTGTACAAAAAAGAAAAAATTTTTGCCATCTTCTGACGCGAATAACTTTTTCATACTTTGGCGCATGGAGCTGTGTGAGGTGTCATTTTTTGCAAAATGAGCCGACGTTCTCATTGCTACCGTTTTGACTGCGACATTTTGATCATTTTTTATTACATTTTTTGTCATCTAAAAAGGTGTAAAAGTCGCGTTTTGGACATTTGGGCGCCATTTGCCGTTCCGGAGGTCACCACCGTCAATAACGGTTTTTAAATTTTGATAGATCGGGCATTTTGGGACGCGGCGATACCTAATGTGTCTGTGATTTTTACTATTTATTATATTTTATATCAGTTCTAGGGAAAGGGGGGTGATTTGAACTTTTAATATTTTATTATTTTTTTACATTTTTTTAACTTTTTTTTTTCTTTTTTTCCCCACTATTTCTTAGACCATCTAGGGTACATTAACCCTAGATGGTCTGATCGCTCCTGCCATATACTGCAATACTACTGTATCGCAGTATATGGCATTTCTGCTCACTATACATTACAATGAGCCACAGGCTCATTGTAATGCATGTGCAGAAGCCATGTATCCTCGGGTCAAATGAAGACCCGAGGCTACCATGGCAACCGATCGCCGCCCCCCGATGACGTTCGGGGGAGCGGTGATCGGAGGTAAGATGCGCCACCAAATTTCAAGTGCCGCCGGCGACTTTACCTGCGGCAAAGAAAAGGTTAACACCCGCGATCGGTGCAAGCACCGACCGTGGGTGATAGCAATGGGTCTTTGCTGCGATATGCAGCAAAGCCCATCTCTGTATGAAGAAGGCTCAGCCCGTGAGCCTTCTTCATACAACCTTCACAGCTCCATGGCGGATATATCCGTCACGGAGCGTGAAGGGGTTAAAGTTTGTACCACATTTGACATGCGCCACAAAAATTTGCAGCATGAACAAAATGCACCCAAAAAAAAGGTGCACAATTCCCGAGCAGTGCAGGGGGCACCAGATTCATGAAGACCTTGCACCAGTTTTGATGAATCTGGCGCCCCCTGCACGCTCCACAGGAAACTGCACATAGTACAGACTACACTCGTTTGGATAATTGCAGGCCATAGTGTGTATGGATGTGTGCACTGTAATATGCCTGCTTTTCTCTTGTGGTTATTAAAAATGTAATATCTGGACCTGATACCTGTGATTTATAGATCGGCATGGTTTGGAGCAGGATTGTTGAGTGAATTGTGACATATTTCCAGACATAATTCATCACTTATGTTTCCCTTACAGGTGATAAAGTCACGTTGCACGGCTGCATAAAACCTAAGTATGAATATGTTCAGAAAGGATCTAACCTCACTTTATACTGCACATTAAATGAGACCGGATATATAGAAAGGCTCGGATGGAATTTGAATACAGACCAATACATCTCCAGGAGGATCAATGACTCCTCAAGTAAGGTCACCATACTCAACCTGACAGCGGACACTATAGTAGTGCGCTGCTCTGTCTATTTGTCCACACGGCAGAGAATAGATGAAGTCAAGATACAAACCGGAGGTGAGTATTCAGTAACGGGTGTCAGGACCACGGTGTAAATTCCACATTGTGTATGTTTTGGAATCTTTGTATTGTGTATCTTTGGAATCAGTGAGACATTGGGAATTAGCAGCACAGACTCTAAGGCAGGGAAGGGGTTAACACTAAAACATGGAATGGCCTTATATATAGTCATATACATATGCACATATATATTTTTTCATTGCAGTCACATCTTCATGTATCTCTCTTCACAGATCCCCCAGAAACTCCACAAAATATTTCTTGCATTTATTTCCACAAGCACAATATCACTTGTAGCTGGATCCACAGAAGGGACCCCAATATCCCCACCACCGCCTATCTGACCCTGTAAGTGCTTCTATCTGGGCTGTACGAATTGTTTAAGCCAGTGATGGCGAACCTTTTAGCAGCCGAGTGCCCAAAAAGCAACCCAAAATCCCCTTATTTATTGCGAGGTGCCAACCAAAAATTAAAGCAGTAACTTATTGCCCCCTGTTCTTCAACAACTTTCAATCAGATTGGCCTCCTGAGGACAGCAACACAGTAGAAAGATGGAAAATTTGCATCATTTTATCTGCTTTCCAGTGTCCCTCTGTGCACAGAGAATTGTGGGGACGGAAAGAGGTCCTCAAAAGATAATTCGACCCTGTCTAATTCTCCCTCTTCCTACAGTCCCAAGTAGCCAAGTAAGTATGAAAATATGACCGAAAGCAGCATCTTTTAATTTGCTTGGAACTGCAGGAAGATTCTTTGAGTCCTGTCTGGTGTGCTGGGGAAATGGCCCGGGTGCCCACAGAAAGAGCTCTGAGTGCCGCCTCTGGCACCAGTGCCATAGGTTCGCCACCACTGGTTTAAGCCTTCCTACTTATGGTACCAGAATCAAACTTCTTAGGTAATGTAAGTTGAGACCCTTCTGCCGGATTTCCATTTGACCTTGGAGGACCTTCAAAGGTCCTGAAATTGCTCTTGTACATCTGTTCCTAATCATAATACACATGTACACAAGGATTTCACGGGTGAAGGTTCTCAGTATAAAATTTGGTGAATGGTCTTGGTGGCCATGAGGCCCCAAGAAGGCTTTGGCCCTGGGCTATGACCCAAAACCACCTATATTATAATCCTCTACTGTGTACAGTTACTCATCTAACACCTCTCTCTGATGGACAGGCCTGATAACACCACACAAAATTGTTCAGCCCATACAGAGTCCTGCTCCTTCTTCTCCGGCCTTGATCTCCTCGGACTGGAATGTAATATAACACTGCACCTGGAGAATAAACTGGGCAGCGCAGCAGCACAATTCACAGTCAATGCTACAAGGATCGGTAAATCTGCAGTGTTGTCATATTGTTCGGATATGGGTCTACACTTTAAAGGGATTTTGCTATCACCATCACTGGATTAAGGGGATAAGTCTTTGATCTCTGTGGTTTGGCCATTGGGGACCAAAAAAGTCTCCCTAGTGTCCCATATAAATAGTGCAGATGCCCAATGTGAACTACATTCTCTTCTATGGGGTGTAGGGGGCAGCTGTTTATTAAGTGCTTTCCCATCAATCTTGTCCTCTAGGCCGTGTCTGTGGGGACACAATCCATTCAAACTTTGTTTAAACTTTGTAGGAGAAATTCCCCCATTAAAAGCAAGGGACGGCTGCCAGTCATGCAAATATTGTTTTTATTTTTACATCTATAAGGCATGCCTGTCCAAATTCACATCATATACTGCATTGTGTGCACGTCCTGCATGTCAGGGACAAACTTCTCAAATCCGAGAAGCGTGTGGTTCCCTTTTCCCTGCCTGTAACTTCAACTTTTTTCAATAGCAAACTCTGAGTACACCCTCCCATCTATGTTACCCTGCAATATACAGGTCACTCTGCAATCCTATTCACCCTGGACACTGTATATTTGATGGCGGACGATGACTGGTTTATGCAGCAGCATTTTTATTAATTTAATTATTTTTTTAATTATATCCAATTATTCTGATCCATGATATAGGATGGTTGGGCCATTGTACAAGCTCCTATGCCTCCTTCCTTCACCCTCATAGATTGTAAGCTCACTCCTGTCATTTCATATGACCAGGGTATTACTTTGTAATGTCATATTTCGGTTGTATATGTCCCTCGTGCTTTGTAAAGTGACAGTGAAGATTTGACAAACTTTGTGCAGCGCTGCGTAATGTGTGCGCTATATAAATAAAGAATTATTAATTATATCCCATTTAAATACAATTTCTTTAGTGAAAATGGATCCTCCTAAGGACTTGACATTACTTCCTACTAAAGACCCATCATTTTCGATTTCATGGAAAAGACCGATCCTGGCTCCTGATGAACTCTATGTGAAATGTGGCCTCCGGTACAGAGAGCTGCAAGATGGTCATGGGGTCAGTATTACAGGGGCTTAGTAATTTCTTTGTTGAGAAGTATTCCTATGTACATTCACCTTCACAAATATTTTAGTAGTTTGCCTACAAAACAACTACTCCTTCAAGGGCAGCGAACCTATTGCATGGGTGCCAGAGGTGGCACTCAGAGCCCTCTCTATGGGCCCCCGCGCCATGACCCCAGCACAGAGTTCGCCAGACAGGACTCAGAGCCTCTTGCAGCCCAGGAACCTAGAAGAAAGCTGCAATAATAAACCAAACTAATCTCTTACTCCTTTCTACTGTATTGGTGTCCTCTGGTGCCTATACAATTTAAACCTAAATGGTCGGCCATCACTGTTCTAGGGGATAGGGTTACATTGTTTGGTTGCAAACCTAACGTTTTATGTGGAATTAATGTTTCCAAGGCAAATGTTGATGTCTTAATTTGTTTTGTCCCTCAGTATTACATTAATGAGCTGCAAATGGGGATAGAGAAGGAAATCAGCTACATTCTTGGTGGACTCCATGCCCATACAGAGTATTCAGTGTCTGTCAGGTGCATTGGGAGCAGCGGTCAGGTGTGGTGGAGCGAGTGGACTGAAGAAGTCACAGGAAGGACTGAAGAGCAAGGTAAGTCATTGCAGGGGCGGCCGACTACTAGCTGCCTCCTAGTACAGTAGTTTAGAAACAAGAACCAGAGTTGTACCAGAACCAAGCATTGTAGGTAGATACAATACCTGAACCAAACTTAGTACAAATATTTAGTACCATAATCAAGCATAGTAGATACACTACCAGAACCAAGCTTAGTATAAATACTTTGTACCAGACCCAAGCTTAATACTCAAATAAGTACATAGATTGAATAACCAAGGCCAGTAAATAGTTACAGTACAAGAATGTAGCTCAGTACATAGCTACTGTACCTAGGTCAAACTTAGTAATAAGAAATAGCACCAGAATAAAGCCCAATGCCAGAACCAAGCCCATTACTCAACTCCTTCCACTGTCACAGCATTTAATGTTTTCCTGCTGAGTGTATATATCAGTAACGAGCGTTTCTTCGTCTTCTCAGCTCCATTGCACAGTGTTGAACTTTGGAGAGTGATCGGCACCACAGAGGGCACAAGACTTGTAAATCTGACATGGAAGGTGAGTGGATCAATATGCAGCCACCACTAGGGGGCGCTCACTGGGTATGGATATACACAGTCACCAGTTAGGGGGCGCTTACTGGGTATGGATTTACAGGCGGTCCCCTACTTAAGGACACCTGACTTACAGACGACCCCTAGTTACAGACGGACCCCTCTGCCCACTGTGACCTCTGATGAAGCTCTCTGGATACTTTTCTTTAGTCCCAGACTGCAATGATCAGCTGTAAGGTGTCTGTAATGAAGCTTTATTGATAATCCTTGGTCCCATTACAGCAAAACATTTAGAAAATCCAATTGTCACTGGGACAAATTTTATATTATAAAATATACAGTTCCGACTTTCATACAAATTCGACTTAAGTACAAACCCAAGGAACCTATCCTGTACGTAACCCGCAGACTGCCAGTACATAGAGACTATAAAGGGGCTCTCGCTATGTATGAGTTTATACAGCCACCACTTGGGGGCGCTCACTGGATGCGTGCTGCACCACTCTTTTGCTATATATGTATGTATTAACTCTTTGTGTAAATGTAGCATTTTCTCTTCTAGGAAAGATCGGGTGTTCGGTCCACTGGGATCACACTGGGATATAACGTTTTATGGCTTCCCGATGTCAGAACCTCTGATTGGAGAAATAAAACCACAAAAACCAATGAAATGACATTAAATATAACAGAGGAGGCGCACATCATATCTGTGGTGCATATCAACTCTGCCGGACACTCCCCTGCGGCCATACTGAGAATCCCAGCCACCTGGGAGAGGGGTAAGTAGCAAGGGGAACCCCGGGTGTGAACATGTAGCTAGGGCATAGCCAGACGTCTGCAATGGACTTCCCATCTCCTGGCTTATAGCAGATAGATCACACATAACAAGCCCGTCACATGGGTATCAATCGCCCTCATAGAAGCAGCTTCCTCTGAGAACCCCAGAACAGGCGGGATCCTGGATTGTCTGATATTTTATGGCCTGTTCATGGGCAGACATTGACTTATAGTAACACTTCCTGTTGGCGGTCCTGGAGAGACCATCCCCTTCCTGCTGGAGAACTAGTTTCCATATATTATCCCCGTACACCATTGCTCATGTCTTCTTCTATTCCACAGCTCGGGAGGTGATCTCCAGCGTCCGGATATCTACAACAGCCTCTGAAGAAACGACACTGACCTGGACCGTGATTGATCCCCGCTTCCGGAGATTTGTGCTGGACTGGTGCATCTATTCTGGAGTTGGCTCATGTAACATATCGTTCCAGTATGTGGAGAATTCATCACAATGGACAATCCAGAAAGGTCAGAGATTACTGCATGGGGAATATACAGGGACACCCCAATCCTAGCAAACATATTTTGACAAAAGCAAAGGCTTCAGATACTTTTATTTCATTATCAGGTCTACATCAGAGCTGTTCTACAGGGAGACCTCTGAGCTTTGATGATTTCTGGGTGGCAGAGCCTCAGTGGGCCCCTTTACAGTGAACTCATGTAACGACATTAAAAATTCAGTAACTAAAATTCTGTTCCCTTAAATATTCCCTAGTTTATCATCCCAAACAGCCCCCTCATGGTTATTTTATATAAAGCCCCCCCTCACACCCAATGGATTCATTAGATACAGTCTCCTTCACCCCCATGGTTTCCTTATGTACAGCCTTATGTGGGCCCCGGCACTTGCCCAGGTATGCCCAGTGCTGGCACCGGCCCTGACGAGGTACCATGTATAATACATGTAGTGCCAGGGGTGCCCTGCATAGGGTGGCACTGTTGTAGCCACTACCACTAGCCACCATTAAGGAGCGACTGACAATAAACCTCTTAAAGTGAAGATGGAGACAAGGCCATTTACAGTTTCTCTCATCCTGTTTTCTCCTTTAGGAATTCTGGAACCGTATAAACGTTACAAGATTTCGGTTTACCCCTTATTAGATGACAGAGCAGAGGCTCCATGGATCACATATTACTATATCAAAGAAGGAGGTAGGTGACCTGCACAGCCTACAGAGCAGGACAGTGACCTCTCAGTATAAGGCTACATTCACACGGACGTATGAAAACGTCCGTATCCGTACCGTTTTTTTACGGATTACATACGGCCACATTCATTTCAATAGACAATACGTTCAACCATTTATATTGCCGTTTTTGAGACTGTAGCGTACCGTACCGTATACTAGCCGTATAAAAATATAGAGCATGTCCTATTTTCTCCCGTATTTCAGTTCTGTATGCCCTAGAAGTCTATGGGCACGTATAAAATACGGGTTAAATACGTGCTGCATACGGATGAAAAAAACATCACGTATATACGGGCTCATACGGCCCGTAAATACGGGACTGGAGAATTCATACGGTCGTGTGAATGTAGCCTAAGAGTCCATGGTACTAAATGACGCCATTAATTGTGATTTTAAGGGAGTGTTCATTGGACACTGTATATTAATCTAGTGACTGGATGCAGCTATTATCTTGGCACTGTATTACGGGAGGGTGACATACACCGCTCCGTTCTCTCACATATTTTAATGTTTTTTGTATTGGGCACAGCTCCGCTTTATGGTCCTAATCCCAAAGTAGAGGATCTGAAAGAGACTGAGGTGACGATGAGATGGGATCCGCTCAGAGCAGATGAGAGCAATGGCTTCATCACTGCGTTCAGTATCATCTATAAGCCTCTGGATGGACAAGAATCTGGTGGGTACCTACCTGCACCTGCACATTTAATCTCTGTTGTGATGTGATAGTTGGATGTAAATTTCTTCTCGTTTCTCCCACATTTGCAGTTGTTACAGTGAATAGTGACGTGTATGAGTACACTCTGCGCTCGCTGATGCCAGACACCAAATATAGCATCTATATAGTAGCGAGCACCAGCGGTGGGAAAACAAGTGGAAACCCCATACATTTCCATACTTTGCCAGAGAGTAAGTCACACCGAATGCTCAGCGTTATCATCATGTTTGTGAAAATGACTACTGCAACAGCGGCCGCCTTTCCTTCTGAGGTCTGTTTCCTATAATATCCCTATTGGTGTTGGAGTTTAGTTTTTCACTAAAACAAAGCCCCAAATCTCCTTCTGAGAAGTCACATCAGATAACATTTGATTTTCCTGTAGCCACCACTAGGGGGAGTAGAGTGTTCTGTGCATTCAATGTACTTGAAGGGGTTTTC
>WNYA01003687.1:0-23394 GCA_019512145.1 Engystomops pustulosus
ACTCCGGGGACCTGAGCGGGGAAGCGACACATGCAGGATATCGGGCGCATGATCTTAATGAATCGTGGCACAGTGCATTGTCGTCGGATGGGTAAGTAGCTGTGCCCCAATGTATCAACATCCCTGACTCCTATGAGCTCACAATTAGAGATGAGGGGACCTGATGTTTCCGTTCGGTTTTGGTCCGTGTAACCTGGACCTATTTTCAGATTGGTGGCCGAACAGCCAATCCATAAAATTAAACCCCTTGGTCAATCGTAGCCATGACTACTAGCTAGTGACGTCAATTTGCTGGATTGTCTGTCTGGCCGGCAATATGACACAGTTGCGTGGGCTGAGCCCAAGAGAGAAACATCGGGGCCACTCATCTCTACTCCCAGTTTAATTTCCCTATCACATGCAATGTATCACTCCCATCATCCCTGACCCCAGAATCTCTAAAACAGAGTCCTCACTCCTCCTCCGGTCAGGCTGTAGAGGACCCGGGCCGAGGTTTGGCACAGATTTGGGAGAAAAACAAAGCTTTGAACTTGTTCTGCTTCAGCTTCCTGCAGTCCTGGCGTTCGGTCCCCGAGGGGAGGGTGAAGGTGAATTTTTGGAGCAAAGCGCAGAAGAGCAGGAAGAGCTCCATACGGGCCAGGTTCTCTCCAGCACAGATCCGCTTCCCTGGTAGAGAAGGTATAAAGCTGGTTATTACTGTAGTGTAATATGTTATTACAGCCCGGTACCCGCCCCACCCCCAGAGTGAGCGACTCACCTGCAGAAAACGCCATGAATGCCGGACGCAGCCGGAACTGACCCTTGTCATCCAGGAAGTGTCCAGGGTTGAAATCTTCTGGGGTCTCCCATTGGGTGGGATCCGACAGTACAGAGGAGATAAACGGGATCACTGTTGTCCCCTATAAACAGAAAAGATTCCTATAGAAGGAAGTGGCCACCATCTCTAAATGACTTTAAGGGGAGGAGACAAAGTGTGGAAGTCTAACCACGTTCTATCAATGAGTTTAGGAGGAGACACTAACAGGGTTGTGTCCATCTACTGATAAGCCCAAGAAGAGGAGACACAATATGGAAGTCTAACAAGACATTATATGGGGTTGTGTACATCTATGATTGAGTCTAGGAGACAATTATAACAAGTTTATATCAAAAGCTGAGTACTATATGGTCCATAAAGTCTAAGGGTAGTTTCACATTGGTGTTGGTGCTCACCTTCCGCTGTTGTGTCTCCGTTTTGCCTCTGCAAAACAAACCTGAAGGTTTAACATTGCTTTCAAAACATCCCACCTGGTTTCTCAGCCCCATCAGTGAAAAAAAACTGACGTTTCATCACTCAGACATCTTTTTTGAGCACCCATAGACTTCTACGGGCTTCCGTGATCCACATCCGTGAAAAAATAGGACATTTTTCATCTTTTTTATTCCACGGTCAACAGATCGATTAAAAAAATAAGCCAATGTGAAAACACCCATAGAAAACATTGGCTTTGTGGTGTCTATCTAAGCATCTAAGTGGGTTATGTGGCAATGAGTCTACCAAGGTTCTGTCTATGAATGGTAGTGTCTTGGAGGAGGCCCTATATAGACATGTGTCTGAAGGGTTACTTTTAACTATGCATTCAAGAAGAGGAGGAGACAGTAATTAGGTCTAATTGAGGCCCCTTCCACACTCACGTTGCATTTCACGTCAGAGTTTGATCAGGGTGCGATCAGGGTTTGGTCAGTGAAAAACGCGCATTTTGCATCAGAGTGCAATCAGTTTTCAGTCAAAGTTTGTTCAGTGTCTCAGTTTTTCACGCGCGTTTTTGATGCAATTGCAATGCAATTTCAATGCGTTTTTCACGCGCAGAAAATGCGCGTGAAATGGACATAGGACTGAGCTCTATCTTTTCTATGGCAATTGATGCGTGAAAAACGCATTGCACTTGCATTTCACTTGCAAGTGTCTCAGAGTGCAATGCGTTTTTGATGCATCTCCATAGACTTGTATGGTGCGTTTTTGATGCATCTCCATAGACTTGTATGGTGCGTTTTTCACGCGCGTGACTTGCAAAAGTAGAAGATGTCGAAATTTAAACGCGCGTTAAAAAAAACGCACGTGTGTGCGTGACAAAAAATGCAAGTCTGAAAAGACCCATTGGTTACAATGGGTCAGAGTGAAATGCAAGTTCTGCACGTCAAAAGCACGCGCAGAAAACGCGCGTGAAAAACGCAAGTGTGAAAGGGGCCTAAGTCTAACATGATCATGCCTATGAATGAGTCAAGAAGGAGGAGGCCATATATGGAGATGAGTATTACAGAGTTCTGTAGAGTCTGATGTGTTTTTTATTTGGACATGAGTCTAACAGCATTATGTCCATCAATGACCTATCAGAGTCTAGCAGGGGACACTATATGGAAACAAATCAAATGGTGACATCTTCATCTATTTAGAGGGACGGCTTGGCAGCTGGACTAATTATCTCTGTGTAAATGAAGGATTAATACTAATGCAACACCCCTGCCGGTGCAAAGGGTTAGGTAGTTGTTGCAAAACTTATCCCTCTCTATGTCCGAAAATGCTTGGTGAGCCTGATCACTTAATCAGTTTCCATGCTGGGGTATCCATCATGGAAATCTAGTATGCAGCTGTAAGTCTCCGACTGGGAGGCAAGGGTTAATCTCATTGTCCAATTGTATGCTCTGTGTTACTGGGATGGTAGGAGCAAGCTGGTTAGACAAGAGAGCTGCCAGCTCACAAGGGGAGGTTATAAAGCCCCCGGTGGCTGGAAAGTTCCAAGTCTTTTTTTGGTCTTTGACCAGGAGGTCAGTCCAGAAAGTCATCACAGTAAACAGAGGTGCCTGAGACGAGCTGCCCTGACACATTGGCCTGTGAGAAGACTAGATCCAATACAGAGCTCCACTACAAGGACTCGAACACTCCTAGCCCATCCTGAAGCTATTCACCAGGCTGCGTGCACACCTTGCTGAAGACCTGAGCTCCAACCAGCTACCTCCATTCAGCTACCTCCATCCAGCTACCTCCATCCAGCTACCTCCATTCAGCTACCTCCATCCAGCTACCTCCATTCAGCTACCTCCATCCAGCTACCTCCATTCAGCTACCTCCATTCAGCTACCTCCATCCAGCTACCTCCATTCAGCTACCTCCATTCAGCTGAAGTTTTGCTTCTGTTATGGCCGTTGCCTGTTGCCAATAAAGAACTGTAAGTTATTCTTCATCAACGTGCCTCTGAGTGATCCCAGGATCAGGCTGTTCACCACCAAGGGTGCCCCATTCTTCATCACCAGGGACCCCAATCTACCTACCGGCGTTACCGAGGGAGACTCTTTCTCTGTCAGCTTCACCCTTTATTTTCTTGCACACACCACCTGCTCAAGACCAGCCAGGCTGTGGACGAGGCCCCACTCCTGATACCAAGCACCATGATCATCAACCCCAATGATGAGTGAAGGTGTTATGGGCTCCCCAATTGATTCAACAAACTGGTCAGTGCCAGACAGGTTCTATACCTTGGGGATGGTGTATCCTCGAAACTGCGTATCCTTGGTCACTGCATGGTAGTGAGCCACCGGTGCCAGGTCCAGGACCCTCTGCACCTCATGAACAACGGCATTGGTGTAAGGCATCTGTGCTCTGTCCATAATCCCAGGAGGCCGCTGCGACCCCGTCACCTCATCAATCTCCTGCTGGACTTTCACTGTAATAATGAGAGGAGGTCAATATACATCAACCAGGTGACATCATAGAGAAGAAGGTCTACACAGTCCTGCTCAAATGATGGAATAGGGGTATACAAGGGGCTGCTCACATCAGGGAGAAGGGGTCTACAAGGGCCTACTCATATCATGGAGAGGGGATCTACAAGGGGCTGCTCACATCTTGGAGAGGGGTATACAAAAGCCAATCACCGATACATCCTCTACATCTAGAGGAGAGGGGGTTCTACCATCACCATAGACAGGGACATCCTCTACACCTAGAGGAGAGGAGGTTCTACCATCACCATAGACAGGAGGCATCCTCTACATCTAGAGGAGAGGAGGTTCTACCATCACCATAGACAGGGGGGGGATTCTCTACACCTAGAGGAGAGGAGGTTCTACCATCACCATAGACAGGGGACATCCTCTACACCTAGAGGAGAGGCGATTCTGCCATCACCATAGACAAGGGACATCCTCTACACCTAGAGGAGAGGAGGTTCTACCATCACCATAGACATGCGGCATCCTCCACATCTATTGGAGAGGAGGTTCTAAAATTACCACAGGCAGGGACATCCTTTACACCTAGAGGAGAGGAGGTTCTATCATCACCATAGACAAGGGGCATCCTCTACACCTAGAGGAAAGGAGGTTCTATCATCACCATAGACATGGGACATCCTCTACACCTAGAGGAAAGGAGGTTCTATCATCACCATAGACATGGGACATCCTCTACACCTAGAGGAGAGGAGGTTCTACCATCACCATAGACAGGGGGCATCCTCTACACCTAGAGGAGAGGGGGTTCTACCATCACCATAGACAGGGGACATCCTCTACACCTAGAGTAGAGGAGGTTCTACCATCATCATAGACAGGAGACACCCTCTACACCTAGAGGAGAGGAGGTTCTACCATCAACATAGACAGGGGGCATCCTCTACACCTAGAGGAGAGGAGGATCTACCATCACCATAGACAGGGAGCATCCTGTACACCTAGAGGAGAGGAGGTTCTACCATCACCATAGACAGGAGACATCCTCTACACCAAGAGGAGAGGTGGTTCTACCATCACCATAGACAGGGGGCATCCTCTACACCTAGAGGAGAGGAGGTACTACCATCACCATAGACAGTGGGTATCCTCTACACCTAGAGGCGAGGAGGTTCTACCATCACCATAGACCAAGGGGCATTCCTCTACCACCTAGAGGAGAGGCGGCCTCTTAACCCATCACCATAGACGAGGGGCATTCCTCTACACCCTAGAGGAGAGGCGGCTCTAACATCACCATAGACAAGGGGCATCCTCTACACTAGAGGAAAAGAGGCGGTTTCTGCATCAACCATAGACAGAGGGGGCACATTCCTCTACCAACCCTAGAGGGAGAGGAAGGTTCTGCCATCAACCATAGGACGAGGGGCCTTTCCTTCACCTAGGAGAGGAGGAGGGAGGTTCTTACCAATCAACCATAAGACATGGGGATTCTCTACATCAGAGGAGGAGGGAAGGTTCTAAAAAATACCCACAGGCCTGGACATCTCTTACACTTAGAGGAGAGGGAAAGTTCTATACTATCACCATAAGGGACAGGGGCAGGTACCGCTAAACCTAGAGGAGAGGGAGGTTCTACCATTCCACCATAGAGACAGGGGGGGACATCCTCTACGCCTACTTTGCCTAGGAGACAGGAGGGTTCTAACATCAACATAGACAGGGGCATCCTCACAACCTAGAGGAGAAGCGAATTCTGCCATTCACCATAGACAATTGGGGCATCCTCTACATCTAGAGGAGAGGAGGTTTTCTAAAAATTACCACAGGACCAAAGGGAACTCCTCTACACCTAGAGGGAGAGGAAGTTCTACTATCACCATAGACAGGGAGAGTATCATCTTTACAACCTAGAGGAGAGGGAGGTTTATCATCACCATTAGACAGGGGGGCATTCCTCACCAACCTAGGAAGTAGAGGAGGTTCTACCACTGCATAGAGACAGGGGGAATCCCTCTACACCTAGAGGCGGTTCTACCATACCATAGACAGGTGGGCATCCTCTATAACCTAGAGGAGAGTAGGTTTACCATCACCATAGACAGGGGAGAATCCCTCTATACCTAGAGGGAAGGAGTAGGTTCTTACCATCACCATCGACAGGGGGACATCCTCTACCACCTAGAGGAGAGGGAGGATCTTACCATCCAACCCATAGGGACAAGGGAGCATCTCTATACTTAGAGGAGAGGAGGATTACCCATCACCACCATAGAAGGGGAGCAATCATCTATAACCTAGGGATGAGAGGGGAGAGGTTTGTATAGCATCACCATAGGACCAGGTTATTTACTCTATACTAGAGGAGGAGGGAGGTTCTACCATCCCACCATAGACAGGGAGGGAATCCTCTTACACCTAGAGAAGAAGGAGGTTCTACCATCACCATAGGAACAGGGGCATCCTCTACAAACTAGCGGAGAGGAGGTCTACCATCAACCCCCATAGATAGGGGGGGGCACATCCTCTACCACCTAAGAGGAGCTCGAGGAGGTTCTACCATCAAGCATAGGAAAACGGGGACATTTTTCCTTCAAAACCCTTAGAGAAGAGAGAGGTCTACCATCACATAGACCATGGGTTATCCTCCGCACCTAATAAAGGAGAGGAGATTCTACACTCACATTAGGACAGAGGGTATCCCTACACCCTAGAGGGAAGAGGAGGGGTTTCTACCATCACCAATAGACAGAAAGGGTATCCTCTACACCAGAGGAGGAGAGAGGTGGGTTCTACACCCAAATTCTGCACATAAACGGGGGTTTTCGTGCTGATTCGGAGTGTGCAACACATTTATAAACTGCAAAACTCCGCAAGAATTGGTGTCACACACTCTGGTTTCTAAAGCGTGCGCCAAAACAAAAAAATTGTGCCCACTTCTTGAAAAAGTGCAGGGGGACCAATTCATAAAAAGGGGGAACACCATGCCAGTTTTGAAGAAATCTGGATCCCATGAACACTACACAAGGAAATGCACGTAATACAGACGGCAACTGGTATACTGATAAATGGATGGAGAAATGGTTACAATCATGAGGAAGGAAAGAATATTTAGGATTGGGGGTCGGTGTAAACAATTGGACAGGTTGAGGTAGACGGTTGAGGTGAGTATGATTTTTATAGTATGGTGTAGTTACGGTGATTGAGTTCTTAGTCGAGGTCCAAGATCTACTTGTCTGGTGATGCATAGTGAGGGTTCAGGGAATTGGTATTGTCTGGTGGTGCCTAGTAAGGTCAAAAGGATTGTCTTGTCTGAGGTGGATGTCCATAGTGGAGGTCAGGGGATTGTTCTTTGTCTGGTGATTGTAAGAGTGAGGTCAGGATTGTCTTGTCTGGTGATGTCATAGTGAGGTCAGGATTATCTTGTCTGGTGATGTCATAGTGAGGTCAGGCTTGTCTTGTCTGATGATGTCACACGTACACATATGTTCATATATTACACACTTCCTTACCCTGCACATCGGGGTAGTTGCTTATTAAATTCAGTGCGAAATTCAGAGTGGAGGTTGTGGTCTCAGTCCCAGCAGCGAGGAGGGCGATGAGGGTCATCAGGAGACTGGTTTCACTGAAATTACTGCCCGTCGGCGATTTTTCCTGGGAAAGGAGATTTGTATTATTAGACCCAGTATGAAAAAAGTAACTAAAACCCCCAATATCCACCAATCTACAGTATGAGTGCAACATCCCACCCAGATGGGTTATGTTACAAAAGTGTGAACCTTTAATATCTTCTGGATAAAGGAGAAGTCGGGCCCACTAATCCTGCAATCTGGTTCTATAGGACAGTGCCGTTAAGAAGGAAAGTTCTAGATCCGTCTTTTGACTACAGACTCTAAGGGTTGCCCCAGGGAGAACCAGTACATCAGCCTCTCCCTCATCTAATTTCTTGCACACACCACCCGCTGGAGACCTGCCAGGCTATGTGACAGCCCTCCATTCCCCATACCAAGCACCGTGACACTAGCGTACCTAGGCCGCAACCGCGAGCCACTCCGGTATTCTGGGCCCCAGCTGCCTCCAGGCCCCAAGAAAAGGCTTGGCCCCGGTGGGGGATGTTGCAAGTGGCGTCACGAACAGGATCTCTACTTCTGTGCCTTATACTGGCACTATAGACTGTCCTTTATTGAAAAACTACTGTGCTGCCTAACCCTGCTGCCATCTGGGTTTAGGCCCAAGGGATTTTGTGCTTTTCAACATTGACTTTGTTATACTGCTGCTACGTGCTGTCAAGGGAAGGTTAACCAGGGAGGTTAACCGCTGCAACAGAACTTTACCAGCTCTGCTACATCCTGAAGCATTTAGCTCAAGAGGTTGTGGCGCAGCAAGTAGCTCCAGCCTGCCAAAACCTTCACTGGCGGGAACTCCAGGAGACCCGCTGAACTCCGCCCCCTGCGCGTGTGGCACGAAGTCCCGTAGAGAAGGAGCCGGAGCGATCACAGCCCGGTAACGAAGAGGGTTAATCAGCCATTTTGGATTTCGGCGCAGGCCGTGCCTGAATCTGCCAGCAGACTTCACCAACCTAGCCTAATCATGTCAACCCAAGATGAAGACACTGAACTTGAGCAACTCCTGTCACCCGGACCCTCCTCAGGGTATCGGAGCATGCTAAATCCTCCAGAGCGTCCATTCAGTCCTATTGCAGCTAATGCCACCACCATTATGCCCCTGAGCAGAAAGTAGGCATCCTAACGGGGCAGTTAAAGGGACGCGCTCTCCGGGAAGTCAAGTCCTGGCCCGGAGCGGAACGCCAGAATGTAGCCCAAATCCTCAGTAGGCTGCGCACTACCTTTGAAAAATGTACTGCCTCTGAGCTGAAACAGAAGTTCTTTGGAAAAAGACAGAAGCCCCAAGAATCCCTCAGAGACTTTGCCCTCTCCCTACAGGAGACATGGAAGGCTATCACCCACCTTGACCCTCAAGAGGCTTAAAATTCCAACCAAACCCTTTGGGAACAATTCATTAATGGGCTTCTGGATAAAAATCACAAATGTCAGTTAAAAATACTGTCTCTTCAACATGCCCCAGCTTCTTTTCTTGAGTTCAAGGAGATTGCCATTGATATCCTGGGAGAAGGCCAAGCTGCCGAACCACAGGAGGAGTCTGAACCTGTGGATCTGGAAGATACTGCTCTGGCCTTTCCTCTAGCGCAACCAGCAACATCGCCTCCCGTGTCTGAAGAAGTCGCTATCCTAGCAGAGCAGGTCACCACCCTGGCAGACACAATGAGCAAACTGCTCAAGCGGATGGCTCAGCTGGAAGTGGCTGCTCCCTCCAAGAAGCAGAAGCTGCCTGATAGCTCCTTACAGCCAGCTACTCCCCGAGCCTCCCGGGCCAATCAATGCCAAGCCATGGCGAAATCTCTGGACACCTGGAGCCAAAGAGAACCAAGACTGCGGTGCAATTACTGCCATAGATACGGGCATGAAGAGAATGAGTGTCGTCAGTTAAACGACAAACCCTTGAAGCTACGGGACGACCTCCAAGGGAAGAATTTTTAAGTCCTAGAGACTCTAACTGGATGCCAAGGTTCGTGGGGACTCGCCCCATGGTTCATGTGACCATAAATGGAGTAACCCTACCGCCCTTAATAGACACCGGCTCTCAAGTGACCACCATCCGCAGTGCCACCTTTGAGAGGTGCCGAAAAGGAGCATCCCTGTCGCAGCCTCCCAAGGCTTATCTGAATATAATTGCTACTAATGGGAAGACTGTACCCATCTGCGGCTACTGGGAACCCACACTCACCATCGGACACACCGAGTTAACCAGACAGGGCGTAGTGGTTACACAAGTGCCTGAAGACGGTAACTTCTCCCTGATACTGGGTACCAATGTCCTCCGCAACTGCTACCCTGAAGTGCTGAAGGCATTCCACAACTCCGGAACAAGGATCCACAACCTGTCTGCATACCAACTGAGACATTGGTATGGTGCCAAGCCTGTATGGGCGTTCAAGGTTAAGACTACCAGGCTATGGTAGAACCCCTACCAGCTGACGAAGACCTGCCCATTCTAGCGCCAGGAGCCTAGTCACAGTATTTAGAGGGCAAGTACCCATCAGACTGCTAAACGTGGGAGACTCTCTGGTGGATCTGAGCATCCACCCTGAAGATTTAGTAGAGACCTCTCTGTCTGCCTCCCAACAGCTTGAGGTGAAACAAAGTGCTGAGGGTGAGCCTGCTGAGCAGTCCTGGTGGCTTGAACTCAATATTGGAGACAACGATATTACTCCTGCAGACCAAGTACAAGGCGTCCTGGATTTCGTCATGAAGCACCACCAGGCCTTCAGCAAACACCCGCTGGATTTTGGGCAGACTACCCTGATTCAACATACCATCCCTATTGCCTCTCACCCTCCTATCAATGAGAGATACCGGCCCATACCTCCGGCCCGTTACCAAGAGGTGAAGAAGCTGGTGCAAGAGATGAAGACAGCCAATGTTATCCGCGAGAGTCACAGCCCATGGGCTTTCCCACTGGTCCTTGTGAAAGAAAAGGATGGAACCCTTCGCTTCTGTGTTGACTATAGGAAGATCAACAGTATCACCCACAAGGATGCCTATCCTCTGCCTTGAATCGAGGAATCCCTCGCAGCCCTGGGGTCAGCTGCCTACTTCTCTACTCTGGATCTGACCAGTGGCTACTGGCAAGTGGCCATGGCACCTGAAGACAGAGAGAAGGCGGCCTTTACCACCCCAACCGGCCTGTTCGAGTTCAACAACATGCCCTTCGGCCTATGCAACGCCCCAAGCACGTTCCAGCGGTTAACTTTGAGACCGTCCTATTATATCTAGATGACATCATCATCTACTCCAAGACTTATGAGGACCATCTCCAACATCTGGCTGAAGTCTTCCAAATCCTGACCCAGCATGGGTTGAAGGTCAAGCCATCAAAGTGCCACCTGTTACAGCCCAGCGTAAAGTACCTAGGGCATGTGGTGAGTGCCGATGGAATCGAACCAGACCCAGAGAAGGTTGCAGCTGTCCATGACTGGCCTACCCGTCCACCATCCGGGACATCAAAAGCTTCCTGGGATTTGCCAGCTATTACAGGCGATTCATCCCAAAGTTTGCCCAGTTGGCTGCTCCCCTACAAGAACTTCTAAGGGGACTGCCTAAGGACGGCCAACGGTCTTGAGCACCCATCGAATGGACAGCAGAACGAGAAGCGGCCTTGCAAAGGCTGACTGAGCCTCCGGTGTTAGGATACCAAGATTACAATCTATCCTTCATACTCTACACCGATGCCAGCAAGCAGGGACTGGGAGCTGTGCTATCCCAGCTTCCGAATGGTACTGAAAGGGTCATAGCCTCCGCCAGCCGTTCCCTCCGAGAACCGGAACAGAACGGAATTACAGCTCGTTCAAGTTGGAGTTTCTGGCTGTGACCGAAAAGTTCAAGGACTACCTGGCTGCTTCCTCCTTCACTGTCTTCACAGACAACAACCCCTTAGCACATCTGAACACTGCCCGGCTTGGAGCGCTGGAACAGCGGTGGGCCTACAGACTAGCGAACTACAATTTTACCATCACGTACCCGGCTGGCAAGACCAATGACAACGCCAATGCTTTGTCCCGACTCCCTGACCAGTGGGAAGGACTCTCCACGGATGCTCAGTGGGAAGATGTGGAGATGCCAGCGTTCTATGCCCGGTTTATGCGACAAGATGCCCAGAGAGTTTACTCTTTACCCTCGGAAGCAGTGCCTGCTACCCCACAGGAAGAGTCTGCGCCACCGGCAGAGAAATACCTCTGGATAAGTCTTCAGGCTGATAGCAGCGCCATAGGAGAAGTGATGGACAATCTCTCTAGTGGGCGAGTGCCTGAAAGAATCCGTCGGAGAATAGCTGACAGAGAACTGTCTCAATTGTGGAGCCAGAGGAAGACTCTGAGTATGCATCAGGGCCTGCTGAAAAGGAGAACTCTAGAAACTATCACCTATGACCGGCTGTACCAGATTGTGATTCCCCGGAGGGATGCCAAGATAGTGCTAGATATGTATCACGACCAGTCTGGACACTTTGGCACTCAGAAGACTGAAGCTACCCTCCGGAAGCGCTTCTACTGGGTGAACATGAAGCCCGACATCGAGGCCTGGTGCTGGGAATGCCCAGCCTGCGCCATCGCTCGAGGAGAGCGACACAATCAAAGGGCCCCTCTACATCCCATTGTGAGCCAGCGCCCTCTGGAGATCCTGGCTCTGGATCATGTGAAGTTGGAGCCCAGCAGATCCGGTCACACATATGCCCTGACAATAATCGACCACTACACCAAGTTTGTGGTCGCAGTACCGCAGCGGCCCTGTGGAAGAGCTTCATCCTCCCTTATGGTTGTCCGGATAAAATCCTTACGGTTCAGGGAACTGCATTTGAGTCACAAGTGTTCCAGGAGCTGTGTACCCTCTATGGCTGCAAGAAGCTGAGGACCACAGCCTACCATCCTCAGGGAAATGGACTCTGTGAGAAAATGAACCAGACTCTCATCAACATGCTGAGGACCCTGACCCCTGCAAAAAGGGCTGAGTGGCCGAAATTACTACTGGAGTTAGTATACCTGTACAATAATACCACCCATTGTTCCACAGGATACACTCCGTACTACCTGATGTTTGGAAGACATGGACATCTCCTTGCCGATATGGCCTTGGACATGGAATCCCCTGACTCCCAATCTCTACTCCCTCAGACTGGGAGATTGGGTCCAGGAACACCAGAGGCATCTGGCGGATGCCAGAGAAATTGTGGACCTTCGGGTGGAGGAAGCCCAAGACAAACAAAACAGAGACTTTGACCGCAATGCCTGCGCTGAACCTCTTGTCCCCAGAGAACGAGTGTGGCTGCGAAACAACCATCCAACCAGTAAGTTAGATGGGCGTTGGGAGCGTGAGCCATACCTAGTTAGGGACAGTCTCTCCCCTGAAGTCTACGAGATTTCAAGAGGTGACCGTCCACCACTCTGGGTACACAGGAACCGGCTTAAGAGATGTCTTCGTCCCTTTGCCCCTGTGTCAAGTCCGCTGGCACTTACTTCCAGTCCAACATCCTCTTTGTGTTCACCTACCGTCAGTTTCTTAGAACTTGTGACTGTGCCTCAATTTTGTGTAGTTGTTTCCACCCCAGTGAGAGATACTCTGGAGAAGCCATCATACCCATCGCAGTCTCCCATACTGCTGCCTGTGGAGGATGACCCAGCTCCAGAACCTGTGGCCACTGTTGCATCTGAGGCACCTGCGACCCCAGCTCCAGTGCCCGAGTCAGTGGATGACGACGAGGAGGTTGTACTTTTCTCCCAACAGGAACTCCGGAGGTCCCAGCTGGAAACAAAGGGGAAAGCTCCTGCATACCTGCAGGAGTACCACCTGCCTCGCCGCAGAGGTCAGAGGGCCAAGATGGTGCGCTTCTCTGAACGTGAGGTACTCACAGCTACTTCAGATAACTCAGATACAGAGTAACCCCTGATGGGCTCCCCTTAACAGGTACTGAACTGTGTATATATTGTATATTTTTTCTGCTACTCCCAGTTGGGCTGAGCGCCCACATCTACCTCATAGAGCCAGAGACTTTCCTGAGACTCTTTCCCCTATTTAGTTACTACAGTCAAGAGACTTTCCTTGAACTGCTCATCATTGTTATATGCTATGTTAGCATCAACCTCTGCTGACACAGAGATCTCTACAAAGGATTCTGTCCCTCCATCTCTGGAGGAGACCCTTCATCTGCACTTTTCGCACATCAAGGGCTGTGCCCAGAAGATGGACTTTGTTTCAAAAGCCTTCTGAGAGACTCTTGCTAGTTATTACAGAGGAAAATATGCTCTTGTGATATTTTGCACTTAATGCCTTCTCTTTTCAGGTTTGGACATTTTGCCTGCATGATTTATGCCTTTTTCTCCACAGAAAAATGGACATTCTTGCTATTGCTACTGTGATACCAGTAAAGTTTCATGTAACGTTTGTAACGTTAAAGGTTCAAGTAATTTACCCATTGGGCTGTTTAAAGCCAATGTGTGTTTGAAACATGTTTGCACAACTGTCAATGCCATTTTGTCAGTAAGTTTGCACTTAACCATTTTATAGGCTTTGCAGGATTGTAGTGAGACTGTGTTGGACCGTCTTTGTATTCAAATCCTGATCGCAGGCTTACGTCTAGAACCCAAGCTCGGTACTTGTGTGGCTTCTGTAAACTGCGGGTCCTTAGCGGACTGGTGGTGTTCATCCAGAAACACCTAGATGTCATACACTCAGGGTAAGACCGTCAGACGGCAGGTAAAAATGTACTGTATGTATAGCACGTACTTAAATGTATTACTATTTGTCGCCAAGGAAGAAGAGTTTTCGAACAAATAATCAGGCCTTGGTGCAAGTAGTGGATTACAGGACATGACACCACACCTTTCCCACATACAGTTGGTTTAAGGGCGTTAACTACCAACTCACGTTCATTGCATTTTTGTACCTAGTCCAACACCAACCCAGGTGCCTGTCTCCAGGACCATGGGCGGTTTGTCCCCTACACTGTACATAGCCAGCACTTCCCTGAAAGTGCAACCTATTCCATCTACACCCCTACCGGCTGTAACACAAATTGACCCTCTGGAGGCCATCTGCTGCTGGACAGCGTTGGTTTTCTTCTCCCCATCTGGTCCATAGCGACTGTAAAGAGGGGGGGGGGGATACAATCTATTACTATCTGTTATCAGCCATTTCAAGCCACTCAGAGACTGCACTCAGTACTATGTGCAGGGGGTGTACTATGTGCAGGGGGTGTACTATGTGTAGTGTGTACTATGTGTAGTGTGTACTATGTGCAGGGGGTGTACTATGTGTAGTGTGTACTATGTGCCGGGGGTGTACTATGTGCAGTGTGTACTATGTGCAGGGGGTGTACTATGTGCAGGGGGTGTACTATGTGCAGGGTGTACTATGTGCAGGGGGAGTACTATGTGCAGTGTGTACTATGTGTAGTGTGTACTATGTGCAGTGTGTACTATGTGCAGGGTGTGTACTATGTGTAGTGTGTACTATGTGCAGGGGGGTAATGGTTGTACATGTGCGTGTGTACATGTGCAGGGGGTTGTACTATGTGCAGGGGGGTGTGTACTAGTGGCAGGGTGGTATGTTGTAGATAATATGGGGCAGGGGGTTTGTTTTATGTACGAGGTGAAGGGGTGTATATGTGAGGGGGAGTACTAGGTGCAGGGTGTGTGTACTATGTGCAGTGTTGTACTATTAGTGCAGGGTGTGTGTACTATGAAAGGGGTTTGTACTATGTGCAGTGTCCTCTGTTATCTATGTGCAGGTGTTACTATGGGCAGGGGGGCACTAGTGCAGGGGGGGTATAGTGCAGGCCGGTGGTATCTATGTAAAGGGTGTGCTATGTGCAGTGTGTACTATGTGCAGTGTTTACTATGTGCAATGTGTGTACTATGTGCAGTGTGTACTATGTGCAGGGTGTTCTCTATGTGAGGGGGGAGTGTGTACTATGTGCAGGGTGGTACTATTGCAGGGGAATTGGGTATGTGCTAGATGCCGGGATGTTTTTTGTTGTATATGTGCAGATGTGTGTGCTCTGTGCAGGGTGGGTACTATGTTGCCAGGGTGTGTACTATGTGCAGTGTGTTTTGTACTATGTTGCCAGGTCTGTCCGTGACAGTGGGTCGTAAATGTGCAGGGGAGTGTACTATGTGCAGGGTGCCTGTACTATGTGCAGGGGCTGTGCTATGTGCAGGGGGTGTGCTATGTGCGAGTGTATATTGTGCAGGGTTGCTGTACTATGTGCAGGGTGGGATACAAAATTGACTTTCACCATGCTGTAGATCTGTGCAGGGGTGTACTATGTGCAGTGGGTGTGCTATGTGAAGGAAGTGTGTACTATGTGGCAGGGTGCTGTACTAGGTGCAGTGTGTACTATGTGCAGGGTGTGTACTATGTGCACGTGGGTGCTATGTGCAGGGCACAGTCTTGTATGAGTGCAGGTCTATACTATGGCGGGGGTGTACTAGGTGCAGGGTTGTACTATGTGCAGTGTGGGCGTATGGCAAGGGTGGTACTATGTGCATGGTTGTTTACTATGTGCAGTGTGTACTATGTGCAGGGTGTGTACTATGTGCAGTGTTTACTATGTGCAGGCGTGGTACGATGTGCAGTGTGTGGACTATGTGCAGGGTGTGTACATGTGCAGGGGTGTTGTTAGCTATGTGCAGGTGTTGTTGACTATGTGCATGTGTGTACTAGTGTGGTCGTGTACTAGGTGCAGGCAGGGTGTGCCACTATGTGCAGGTTGTGTTTTTTACTATGTGGGCAGGGATGTAGTACTCGGTGAAGATGGGTCTACTATGCAGGGTGACTATGTGCAGGGGGTTGATACTATGTGCTGGGTGTGCTATGGGAGGTGTTGTAGATATGTGCAGGGTGTGTAGTATGTGCAGGGTTTGGTACTAGGTGCAGGGGGTTGTATATGCTGTGTGTTATGTGCAGGGTGGTTGTATGTGCAGGTGTACTATGTGCAGGGTGGTACTATGGTGCAGGGGGTGACTAGTGCCGGGGGTGGAAGAGGGGAAGGGAGATGAGGTAGTAGGTGCAGCGGCGGGCGGGGAAAGCGGGGAAGTGGGGGCACGGGACGAACCTCCTCGGCTGTGTTGGAACGAAGTCGCTTTCCCTAGTGGTTTCTCGTCATGTTTGTTGTAATATGGGAAGGGTGTTGTACTATGTGCTAGGGGTTTGTTTGTACTATAGTGCAGTGGTACTATGTGCAGGGTGGTGTACTATGTGCCGGGTGTGTACTATTGGTGCAGGTGTATTCTGTGCAGGGTTTTACATGATGCAGTTTTGTGTACAATGTAACAGTGTGTTACTTAGTGCTATTTGGGGGTGTACGAGGTGCAGGGTGTACTAGAGGCAGGGTTGTACTATGTGGACAGTGGTGGACTATGTGCAGGGTTGCTGTACTATGGCATGGTTTGTACATGTGCAGGGGTGTAACTATGTGCAGGTGGTTGTACTGACAGTGCTGTGGTTAGTGCTATGGAGGAGTGTTTAGTATGTGCCAGGGTCGTTTGGTAGTTGTGCGTGAGGTGTTGTACCCTATAGTGCAGGGTCTGTACACATGGCAGTTGTTGTATATGTGCAGGAGGGGTGTTACCATTTGTACTATGTGGCAGGGAAGTGAGAGTTACTATTGAGTGTGTATATGGCAGGGGAGCTCTGTACATGGAGGGGGATGTGACAAGGTGGCAGGCATAACTAGGGCAGGGTAGTGGACTATGTTGCACGGGTGTGTGACTCGTTGAAAACTGTGTTCCTATAGTGGCAAGGGGGGGTACTATGTGCAGAGGTGATGTGTTGTACTATTGTGCAGTGTATACTATGTGCAGGGGTTATACTAGTTCAGGGTGTGTACTATGTGCAGTGTGTACAGGTGAGTGTTGTTACTATGTGTAGTGTAGTGGTGTACTATGTACAGTGTGTACTATGTGCTATGGGTGCTGCTACTATGTGCAGGTTGTGTATATGTGCAGTGTGACTATGTGCAGGGGTGTACATGTTGCAGGGAGTGTGTTACTATGTGCAGTGTGTACTATGTGCAGGGTGTATAGGTGCGGGTGTGTACTAGTGCAGGGGTGTACTTGTACTCTGTGCAATGTGTGTACTATGTGTGGTTGTGTACTAAGTGCAGGGGTTGTTACTATGTGCAGGTGTGTACTATGTGCAGGTGTTGTTAATTATGCTGCCGTGGGTGTACTATGTGCAGGGGGGGTGTACTTGTGCAGGGGGTTTGTACTATGTGCTGTGTGTGCTTATGATGCAGGGTGTCTGGTGAGTATGTGGCAGGTGCTTGCTATGTTGTGTATGTTGCAGGGTGTGTACTTATGTGCAGGTGTGTACTATGTGCATGTTTATGTGCAGTGGTGTAATATGTGAGGCGGCGTAGTGCTTATGTTCATATGTGCAGGAGTGTAATATGTGCAGTGTGTACTTGTGAAGGGGGTTGTACTATGTGCAGTGTATACTATGGGCAGGGCATGTGGCCTATGTGCAGGGATGTAGTATGCAGGGTGTTGTTACGCTGTGCAGGTGTTGGACTATGTTGCAGTGGGTACTATGTAGCAGGGTGGTATGTTTGTTTGATGTACTATGTGCCGGAGTGTACTATGTGCAGTGTGTATATGTGTGCAGGGGGTGTTGTATATGTGTTAGTGTTATGACCTGTGCAGGGTGGTACTCTGTGCAGAGGTCGTTGTAACTATTTGCAGGGTGATGTGTTACTATGTGAAGGAGTTAGACAATGTATAGCTGCACGGGTGTTAAGCCTTATGGCAGGGTGTTATATGTGCAGGGGGTGTACTATGTGCAGGGGGTGTACTATGTGCTGTGTGTGCTATGTGCAGGTTGTGTAGTATGTGCAGGGTGTGTAGATGTGCAGGGTGTGTACTATGTGCAGGGTTGTTGATACTATGGGCAGGGGTTGTGCTGTAATATGTGCAGGGTTGGTGTACTATGTGCAGGGGGTGTATGCCTATGTGCAGGGGTGTGTCACTATGTGCTGTGTGGCTCTGTGCAGGTTGTGTTTAGTAGTGCAGGGTTGTGTAGTATGTGCCGGGTGTGGACTCACATGTTGGGAGCAGGTGTGTCCTATGTGCACCGTTTCCTATGATGCCGATGTTGGTGGTAGTTAGCACGGGCGGTGTTGTACTGTGCAGGAGTGTACTCTGTTGCAGGTGTGGTGTACCATGTGCAAGAGGGGCGTCATGTACTATTGTGTGGCCTGTGTGATGTGCAGGGGTTACTCAGTGCAGGGTGATGAGGAGTCGTGTAGCAGGGTGGATGTACTATGTGCAGGGTTTTGTGCAACTATGTGCGGATTACAGTGTGTCCTACTGTTGCCAGGTGGGAGTGTAACTAGTGCAGGAGTGTTACTATGTGCATTGCTCAGCTAATACGCTGTGCAGGGGGTGTAACTATGTGTATGTAGTGTATACCATGTGAGGGGTGTGTACTATGGTGGAAGAGTGTGTACTATTTTGCAGGGGGTGTACTATGATTGCAGGGTACTTTGCAGGGTGTGGTGTGTACTAGTGCAGGGTGTGTTACTATGTGCGGCTGTGTGTGTACTATGGCAAGTGTGTAATATGTACAGTGTGTTTACTATGTGCAGGGTGGTAGTATGTGCAGGGTGTTGTGTATATGTGCAGGGGTTGTACTATGTGCAGGGGTTTGTATATGTGAAGGGTGTGTACTAGTGTGCAGGGTTTGTATGTGTACTATGTGCAGGGTGTGTACTGTGCACAGTGTGTACCATGTACAGTGTGTACTATGTGCAGGTGTGTACTATGTGCAGGGTATGTGTACTATGTGCAGTGGGTTGCTATGTGCAGGGTGTTGTTTACCTGTGCAGGTGTGTGTACTATGATGCGGGTGGGTGTATATGTGCAGGGGGGTTGTTGTACTATGTACAGGGTGTGTAATGTGCAGGTTGTTGTTACTATGTGCGGGGGTGTATCTGTGGCAGGGTGTGTACTATGTGGCAGGGTCTGTACATGTGCAGTGTGGACTATGTGCAGAGTGTTGTTATATGTGCAGGTGGGTACTATGTGCAGGGGACTATGTGCAGGGTGTGGTAATATGTGCAGTGGTGTTACTATTGACCGTGTTGTACTAGGTGCAGGGTGTGTGTGTACTCTGTGCAGGGGGGTACTTGTGCCGGGTGTTTTGTTGACTGTCTGCCGGGTGTACTATGTCCCGTGTGTGTGCTATTTGTGCAGGGGTGTTGTTATAGTTCGGGTGGTTTTGTCCTATGGCAGGGTGTGTACTATGTGCCTGTTGGGTACTATCTGCGTGTGTACTATGTGCAGGGGACATTGCCTCTGTGGCAGGTTGTGTGTGTACATTGCAGGGGTGGTTCTATATGGAAGGGTTGTGTAACTAATGTTGCAGCGGTAGATGTCTAGTGCAAAGGATTGTAACTATGTGCAAGTGTGTGTAAATATGAGCCGTATTGTACTCTGAGCAGTATGTACATGTGCGGAGGATGTGTGTACTATGTGCAGGGGTGTTGTAATTGGGCAGAGTGTCCTGTGTACGTGAAGGCACCAACTTTTTGTGGTGCACCCTTGATTGACATGGTGGGGAGGGGGTGATAATTTTGTGTCGCGCATGGCGGGACCTTAGATTCCTTGCTGCTTGAACACGCTGTGAAGTTATATGAGTCAATTTGTCTGTCGGACATTCCATGATAAATGCTGTGGTGCAGGGTTCCTGACTGATCACCGGCTACGGCGCCCCCAGATCTGTGTCACCTGTGACAATGCAAGACCAGTTGCTTAAGCCGCCGCCGACAAAAATGTAGGTCACGCTCGCGTACGCATAGTGGTGCGGGACACGTAGTAAATACCTGTGCAAAGCAGTTTGACCCAGACCCAAGGACGTGCAAAGTCCGACAGAAAACTGGTTGCAGGGCCCTTATGTAAAGAGCCCCAATGTGGCCCGATACGAATACTGACGCCAGTCTCATGTATCCGGGTGCGCCCTCGCCATCTTGTTTTGGTGCACGTGTTCTTTAATATCCAGAGAAAACACACACTAAGCACTCTGCATCTATGCGCACATTTGTTTCTTTCTTGTCCGGGACACAACACCGTGGACACAAACTGGCGACAGACACTTTTATACCACATGTAGCAGGATTGCAAAGGACGTTCTGCCCAAGCGCACAGACAGAGTAATAGTAATGTTTATACGGCACGTGTAAGACAACACGTCACAGAGCGACTTGGACGCCTAACCCAGCACCCACAAGCGCACGTAACTCGTGTCCCTGCACCTCAACGAACATAGCAACGGACCCGGCACCCCGGACGTCCGCAAACCGCCTAAGCGCTCCCCGCCTCAGGCTCTTTCTATAATATCAAATACAGTTTGATGTGAACCGACTCCATAAACCCTGTCATGTCTCATAAACGGCATCATGTGGACCGATTGTTTGTCCTGTTTTATAGTTTCAGGGACGCATAGGTTAGTGAAGCGACGCTGGGAGCCGGGTCACTGACCTGACAGGCACCGGCCTGCGGACCCTGCGCTGGTGGTGCCAGTGACCTGTGGATGAAGGCCGGGATGTGGCACAGACATAAGAGTGCAGGTCACCCCCCAGCGTCAGATCTGCTCCCCCCGTGTCTCACACTGCACATCATGGGGGACATTTATTATCCACCTTCAGATGGCGGAATTTCTTTTCCCTCGCTGAGCCTGTTGTGCCTTACTTATGAAATTATGATTTTTTTCTTTATTTGGATGCAAAAAATTTTCGCTGCTTGTGAATCGGACACTTTTGCTGCGCATCTTGTTTTCTGACTCATTTATTGGTGCAGAATAAGAGCAGCTAAAAGCTCATCGACAGAGATATAATTCTCCTCCATGAAGGGGAGACACAGCCCTAAACCTTTCTGTTCATGTCCCAAATCATTCATTCCTTGAGCCACAAATAGAGATGAGCGAACATACTCGTCCGAGCTTGATGCTGGTTGGAGCATTAGCGTACTCGAAACTGCTCGTTGCTCGGACGAATACTTTGCCCGCTCGAGAAAATGGCAGCTCCCGCCGTTTTGCTTTTTGGCGGCCAGAAACAGAGCCAATCACAAGCCAGGAGACTCTGCACTCCACCCAGCATGACGTGGTACCCTTACACGTCGATAGCAGTGGTTGGCTGGCCAGATCAGGTGACCCTGGGATAGACTAGCCGCTGGCCGCGCTGCTCGGATCATTCTGTGTCTGGATGCCGCTAGGGAGAGAGCTGCTGCTGGTCAGGGAAAGCGTTAGGGTGTTCTATTAGCTTACTGTTAGGCAGGAGTGATTCTCCAAGAACCCAACAGCCCTTCTTAGGGCTACAATAACGTTCTACTTTTTTTTTTTTGTTTGCTTGTGGCTGGGCTTGCTGGCACTAGTAGTGCATCTAGTACCATTTTGTGAGGAATTAGCAGGGGGACTTGCTACCGTTGTGTTTAGCTCTTAGTGACACACATATCCACCTCAAACACCAAAGTGGGAAAATTTATTAGGGGTTTGATTTCAATTAGGCACAGTCTGCCAGTTTCTTTTTATTTTACGTTTATTTTTTCATAACTCAGCGTCATCTCATCAGTGTGCTTTCATACTTGGCTAGAAAATAGCCAAAGGAGAATCCAAACGGCTTACTTACGCCTACAATAGCGTTATATATATTTTATTTCTGGTTGATCTGCTGGTGGCTGTCCTTGCTGCAGTGCATATACTAGCCAATTGTGAGGAATTTGGAGTGAGACTTGCGACCGCTGTGTTTAGCGCTTAGTGACGCACATATCCATGCACTGTTGAGGCCAGAACAGTGCGAACAGGTGATGTCGTGGATTGCCGACAATGCTTCGAGCAATTTGTCCACCAGTCAGTCTTCCACGCAGTCCACCCATGTCACCGAAATCGGCACTCCTCCAGCTCCTGCACCTCAGCCTCCTCCCCCCCAGTCTGCCCCCTCCCAGGAAAATTTGCCATTTGAACCGGCATACTCTGAGGAACTGTTTTCTGGACCCTTCCCACAGTCACAAACCACTTGTCCGGTTGCTGATGAGCAATTTTCCGATGCCCAGGTTTTCCACCAGTCGCAGTCTGTGGGTGATGATGACCTTGTTGACGTACTGGAAGAAGTGTGTAAAGAGCAGCCTCCTCCCCCCCAGTCTGCCCCCTCCCAGGAAAATTTGCCATTTGAACCGGCATACTCTGAGGAACTGTTTTCTGGACCCTTCCCACAGTCACAAACCACTTGTCCGGTTGCTGCTGAGCAATTTTCCGATGCCCAGGTTTTCCACCAGTCGCAGTCTGTGGGTGATGATGACCTTCTTGACGTAGTGGAAGAAGTGTGTAAAGAGGTGTCCGACGATGAGGAGACACGGTTGTCAGACAGTGGCCGCCACTACTTTTCCCGATGTGCTGTCCCAGCCCTGCACCAGAACGTGTCAGACAACATCATCCGTGACCTTACCAACGCCGTTTCTGACAAGGTCCACCTGACCACGGACACGTGGACGAGTGCTGCCGGGCAGGGCCACTATATATCGCTGACGGCACATTGGGTTAACTTGGTGGAGGCTGGGACCGAGTCTGACCCTGCGGCTGGTCATATACTGCCGACGCCGAGGATTGCGGGGCCTACCTCGCTCCAGGTCTTTCAGGCCTACTATGCCTCTTCCTCCTCCCACCCCTCCTCCACCTCCTCCTCCGAACTACCATCCGTGGGAATGGCGCCATCAGTCGCTAGCTCTAGGCAGAGCAGCAGTGCCGTCGCTAAGCGACAGCAGGCGGTGCTCAAACTGCTGAGCCTAGGCGATAAAAGGCACACCGCCCAAGAACTATTACAGGGCATCACGGCGCAGACTGATCTGTGGCTGGCACCGCTGAACCTGAAGCCAGGCATGGTTGTGAGTGACAACGGCCGTAACCTGGTGGCGGCTCTGCAACTCGGCAGACTGACACATGTGCCATGCCTGGCCCATGTGTTAAATCTCATAGTTCAGCGTTTCCTCAAGACATACCCCAATCTGTCTGATTTGCTCACAAAGGTGCGCCGCATCTGTGCGCATTTCAGGAAGTCCAGCACAGATGC
>WNYA01003688.1:0-23385 GCA_019512145.1 Engystomops pustulosus
TGGATTAGGACAGTCTCCCCTAGTAGTGATAGGAGGACACACTGCCCACTGCTGGTGTGATGATGTGGGGGCCATGGTATAGGGCTGTCGGTCACCCCTTGTAGTGATAGGATGACACACTTGCGCCTTGCTGGTGTTATGTGGGGGGCCATTGTATAGGACAGTCAGTCACCCCTAGAAGTGATAGGGGACACACTGCCCCCTGCTGGTGTGATGTGGGGAGCCATGGCAAAGGACACAGTCACCACTATTAGTGATAGGACACACTGCCCCCTGCTGGTGTGTGGGGAGCAACGAGACTGTGTGGACAAACACAAAAATAAAAAGGTTCAGAAAAACTGAATCTGCATCTCAGACATTTTATTATATTTTTCTTGAAAAACTCAAAGTGAAATCATGAATTGGCTCAAATTAAAAAAAAAGCAGCATCAAAAAATTTACACTGTACAAAAAATGAAAAAAACAAAAAAATACTGTTGTAGCTTATGTGACCAGAGTGTCAAGGAGGCGGAGCAATCACAAAAACCTCTAGCGGCAGTGTCAACTCCAGGGGGTGAATTCAGGATCCTACAGAAAATACTATGACGCGACATTACAAAAATAACATATGAAGCGCCCCCCTTACACAGCGGCGGACAGAACCGCGGGGGTGTGGTCTATGAAATGCCCCGGAGGAACTTATCTCATCCATATAAAATATTATATACAGGTAAAACCCTAGACCAGGGGGTACAGGAAGTTACTCTGGTCCCTAATGCCCATAGGTCCCTCTACCAAAATATAGAATGTGGTAGGTGGGGCCCCACTATAGATACCGCATAGGGCCCCAGGAGCTTCCATTCCACCCTGGAGCCTACAGTACAAGCTTCCAGTGTCATATTCTTCCATTAGTCAATGACATAAAAATAAAGTCTGAAGTTTCCCTAGATATATATCCCCAGTCTATAGGCGGTGTTTGATATTGTAATTCCAGACATGGACTATAGACAAGGGTGGCGCTGTTAGACAACTCCTAAAAAGGAGTCCATCAGGCCAACAGATTCTCTTGTAAGTTGTAGTATGGTACGAGCAGTGTATATAGTAGTTGTAACATGCAGACATCAGGATCCATGTGAAACATTTACATTTTTGTACAAAAAATTTGTAAGGTAAGTATACAATAAGTGTTATAAGTGACAATCACTGTATACATCTATGACGTATACATCTACGCAGTGTAGCCCACACCAGTGCAATGCTTGCCAATAAGAGCCTGCTGTACTTCATAATTCAGACCAGAGGTGCCCCCACCTGTGTAAAACTACAACTCCCAGCATGCCCTGGAGTAGTAGTCCCACAGGGTAGACACTACGGTTCTGGAGAGTGCATATACTTAACACGAGAATGTAGTGGATTCCAACATTGGGATAAGAAGTAGTGTCCGATATACAAATACATCTAGTACTAAACATCTGCACACAGATAAATAGGTGAAAACATTATGGAAATCGTCTAAAAATCACAAAACGGTAGAAATGTAGGGACCAAAAATACAAAAAACAATGAAAAAAAAAAAGCAACTTTTATAGGATTTTGAGAACTTATTTCCATTAAAATTTCCTTCTATTAAAAAAAAAAACAAAAACTCACAGGTCACCACGGCAACAGACTACAAACAAACCCGCTGTAGTCTGATCTTGCATTTACCATCTAATTTTTCCCAACATAGTTTTGAGGTTTATTATTTTATTTTCGTCAGCTAACCCCTTTAACAAACCTGGACCCCACCAGTCATTGGTGGCGCAGAATCGGTGACGTGCCATTAGTGTGCGCTAAGAGGCAACAACAATATTTTTTGCAAAGCTGCTGCCATCCTCAAAAACTAGGGAGTGGTCCAAAACAGAAGCACTTGAGTTTAACTGTAGGATCAGACTACACATGTTGTGCTTGTAGTCTGTTACCATGGAGACGCTTTTTACTTATTCACAAATGTAGGTGTTTTGGATTCACTGTAATTTGTCCACACACCCTCTAAACACCCCCCTACTGCTACATAACACTGGAAGCACTGGATTATAGTCTAGTCCAGGCACAGAATTTTTTTTCTTTGGTGCAGAAAGAAGAGATCTCCAATCTCTTGGGATAAAGATGACAAAAAAAATCTAAATTTCACGATTTGCTCTGAGGCGGTGATAACATGAATGATACTGATGTTATCTATACAGCAATGTATATTATAGTAGGTCTAGTTATCACGGTTATATCGCTCCCTTTGGGCGGTGTACATGCATAGATTACAGCTGATGCCCATTATTAATTTGCATACATAGATATAGTAGTGTAACATATCGACATACAACAATATGACAAGTAATCCACAGCACTGACAGGTATCTGTACTTATCATATAGTGATCCAGCTCTCTCTGCCTCTCTCCCAGCAGAAATCTCAGCACCACCTCAAGAACAAGTCACTAAAATAAAATAAAAATTATCCAGCCCTCTCGAAAAAGCTGAAATCTAAGTGCTTATAACTCTCAACATTCAACATATCTCGGTGTTCTGAATAAAAAGAGCTTTAACGGGGTTAAACAATTTCTAATATACCTAATATTTCAAAGGAAAGATCTATGCGTGGTGCCAGTGACTGAGGATCCTCCAAACAATTATACTGTCAAGACAATGCTCTGTGAGCTAAACAAGATGGATTTCAGACCCATACACTAACAAACCAGCAGAGAGATCTGTACAGCTGCTGCTGATGTGTTTAGCTCACAGAGCATTGCCTAGACTGGATACAATTGTCTCCACTTCTCAGCTGAGAGCAGGACTCGCTATGTACAGGGTCACTGCCTCTGAATGGAGACAATTGTTTCCAGTCTAGACAATGCTCTGTGAGCTAAACAGCCTGGACTCCACACTGATACATTGTATCGAACCAACAGAGATCTGTGTAGCTGCTGATGTGTTTAGCTCACAGAGCATTGTCTAGACTGTATGCAATTGTCTCCACTTCTCAGCTGAGAGCAGGACTAGCTATGTACAGGGTCACTGCCTCTGAATGATTCTCATTCAATGACAACAAGCACATATACTGTAAGAGATAAAAAAAATTACAATGTGAATAACCCCTTTATTTTAATCAATTCTTGCAGCACAAAACTTTAAAAAAAACCTTCAAAAATTCAATAAAAACAGCAAAAAAGATAAAAATAGAAATTGTTAATAAAATCTATAATGCTTTGCGATAACTATCTATATATATAAAAAAAACAACTTATCTACAGTGCAAGGCCACAAAAAAGTGTGTAAAAAAAAAAAAATCAGTAGATTAAAAAAAAACAAAAAACTAATAACTACACAATAAAGTCTGTTCAGCGGAATATAAAAATAATACTTTTATCCAAAAAAAAATAAAAAAAATTTACGCCTCGATTCAGAATGCAAGAAACAGACAAAAGGGAGAGGAAAAGGGAGAGTCTGGGCCTAAAACCCTCGGACAGGTCATTTGAGTGCAAGAGTCTTTACTTCCCAAAAAGGTTTCAGAATCTACAGCTCTTCTGTCATTTCAGATCAGAGGCACAAGGACATGTACATCTTGTCATCTACTTTCCCAATACATCCAAAATATAGGGAGAAGGATCGCAGCATTTCCCATTCACACGTCTCCATGGTAACAGACTGCAAACAAGCCCGGTGTAGTCAGACCCTGCATAATTAAAGCTGTGAAGAAATATCAGCCATATGGAAGGGACTGTGACTGCAGGACTACGCAAGGTCTGCTTGTAGTCTGTTACCAAGGAGACTAATTTGCTTGGATGTGAAAACATATATCCCTTTCATCAGCCACTTGTAGAGTCACTCTGCAGCAAAATCAGAGGAATTCACATACTCAGGAATTTAACACATTAATTACAAAAATAAAACAAAAACAATAAAATAGTGTTGGAGGCAGGTACTGACTATGTTTGGACAACGGGGGGGGGGGGGGGGGGGGGGGCCCCCCCCCCCAAGTCTAATCAAAAAAAAACAAAATTTAAAAAACAAAAAATGCAAAGCCCAAAGGGGAGGGGGGGGGGGGTTCAACAACATCCGATTGGCCATCAGCACCCCTATACCCCCTACCCAGCTGTACCCCCTCCCAATGAGCAGCTTCAGACCCCAAAGCCATAGCTTCAACATACCCCACACCAATTACACACAAACTACTTCTAGAGTGCAAACCGTGACAATCAAAAAGATGCAGTTTTTGGAATTTTAAGGGAACGTCCATTCAGCCATCGGCCCGGACAAGTGACCCATAACTATAACACTGCACACTACGGGTGAGAAGGCACAGATTTAAAAAGAAAGAGGGGACGAGTGTTACTCAAACATATCCGGTGTTCCCGGTGTGAGTGCAGTGGCGGTGTAGCCAGTGCACAGCTGCACCATTCATAGTCCATAGGACTACTCAAGATGGCCATGACCAACACTCAGATATTCCTGCCCAGGATCCACGAATCCGGCCACCAACTGATCACCCAACCTACGGATAGGTTTTAATCTGGGGTCAACTCCTGATCAGCTGATCGCTGGTAGTGTGGCTTGGGCCCAGCGTCCAAGGACTATTGAATGGCTCTCCGAGTCCTCCGAAACAAGAGCCAATGTTCATCAAAGAGTAGGCCCCCCAAGTGGACGACCCTACCACTCAATACGATGTCTAAATGCCCAAACAGAATGCAAAGATGGAAGCCTATATAAAAAAATATATAAAAATAATAGACAATGGACAAGAAGCCCATATGAAGAAATCTTGTAAGGACGGACTATGATATAAAAGGTTTCCCAACGTCTGATTATGAGGTTTTGTTCACACTCTTCTAGCCCAAGCTGTTACAAATTTCCGTAACCGTTCTATCGATAAATTGGACAATTACAAAAAAAAAAAAAATTCCTAGAAAAAAAAGTGAGAACATAACCTTTGAGGCTGTAAATCAAGTATAGGATTTCCCCAAAGGAAAAAGAGGACCATTGGGACCAGGTAGACCCCCCCCCCCCTTCTACAGCCTAGAAAGCACCACAGCCAAGGCTACGAAGCATAAGCTCCCGGGGCTCCGATCACAAGAGGTGGGAAGGAGACCACCACATCCCACTGACCTCATCAGGAATATGATGGGATCACAAAAACACAAAAAACACATAAAAAAAACTCCCATCAAGATAAGTAGTGTCCTCACAAATAAAATCACTAAACATTCATAAACCTCCTGTCAAAAAGCAGGAAGAGCGCTTATATTTTCACAGAAAAAAAAATCAAAAAGAAAATTAAAAAAAAAAACATGGAATTTTCTTCAAAAAAATATAAAGTAAAAAATTAAAATTTGCGATTGTGTAGAGACTGCTACATAATAAAGTCACATTAAGAGGAAGCCACCTCTCCCTACGAAGACCTGAATGTAGTTTTAACCCTATGCAAGGTTTATTTAGTGGTGTTTACCCTTCCAGAAAAGTCTGACTAACCAAAACTTCTACCTAAAATGGGTTAGCATTAAAAATAATAAAAATTATATCAAAAATTATATTGCAAATGATCTCATTTTCTAAGCAGCCACTGCACTAGCCAACCATGACCACCACAGGTCCATCACTGGTCCTTAGACACCACTGGCTTCTACCACATGACCAAAACCACGTTGTAGAACCTTGCATCAGAAGCTCGATGTGATAAGATACTCACCCCCTCACCATGAATGATTCATGAGCATCTTTGGGGCAGCGTTTGCCTACCATGACCATCACAGGTCCAGAACTGCCCATAGATGGATATGACTGGACCACAGAGAGCATGGTTCCCCCCCCCCCCCCCCCCGATGACCAACACAAGTTTGAAGAACCTCGTTTCGGAAGCTCAATGTAACCAGATACATGCTCAATCACTATAAATAATTCAAGAGTATCTGTAGGGGGCAGCACTAGCATGGACCTGATTGGACCACAGAATGCAGGCCACCAGTTGATCAATACTTGTTACAAGAACCTTGGGCTATTGGAAACTCGATGTGACTGGAAGCCACTTGAATGATTGAGGAGCACACTTAAGCCTGTGCTAGTCTACCATGACCTCCACAGGTCCATCATTGCCCGATACATGGACATGACTTGAACATCTAAGTGGTTCCTCAAGCATCTCTAGTGGGTCATTCATTTGAAGAACCTTGTCTATCAGAAGCTCGATGTGACTGGATGCCAACCCAACCACCGCCATGAATGATTGAGGAGCACATCTAAGGCAATAAACAGAATTTGGGTCTCAGTCACTTTTGGGAACCACAAATTGTGGCACTGGACGGCTAAAGCCAATACCAGTGGGGGTGGCTTTACAGCCGGAGGGATATTTGCAGCATCTTCACAATAATGTAACATTTTTGCACATTCTCCATGAGCGGTAAATCCCTTAGAATGAGAGAAGCTTTGCATTGATACAACTAATGCCGTAAGACACAAAGATCAAGTTCTACTCTGGAGTCCATGGATACCCGCTATCAGAACCTCCTTCATGGATGAGCAGCTGGAGGGGCATGCTGGGTGCTACAGGAAGATATCAAGCTCATTCTTCTTGCTTGGTCTGAAACAGTGAAGATATGGACCACCCGACATGGGTGGGTTTGAGCGAGTCTTTAGTGTCCACTGGAGGGATCAGGAAATGTCTAGAGTTCACGGAGCAGGGGCTCCCAAAAGAAGCATTTTCACTTCCCATAGACGTGGGAGAACCTGGAGAATCCCCGGCCCAGGTATTGGGGTTCTCCTGAGGTCTATAACCTGAAGATGCTGCCACCTCATCTTCTGTAGAAGCCTGGTTGTCCATGTTCACACTATTAATAGGCAGCTGCATCTGAGGCTTGTACCCTCCTGCAAAGTCTATATCGGGTTCCTCTTCTGAGTTGGCCTGTGGCTGGTACATGGACTGGACATCTATGTACACCACCGACGGAGAGGCCGATCCATCCAGCACTGGGTTGGACGTGTCGTCATGAGTAGCGGGTTGGGTGTATATTATACCGGCGGGATTATCCTCCTCTGAGCCGTCCTCTGGGATCTGACCGCTGTCAGATAATGGAGAATTAAGTTCCGTGTCCAGGATTTTTGGAAAAGGTTCAACCACTTCGACGCTGCTGGGGGTGCACCGGTTCATCTCTAGTGTTTTAATGGTTTTTCCCCCCTGAAAGCAAAAGACAAAAAGGAGTCATAATCACATGATGATGAATAGAAATAAAAAATAAAAAAATCTATAACCCATCACAATAAAAATGTAGCTTGTCTAAGGGCACTAGGGGTGTGTCCTCACACTGCTGTGCTCTGTGCAATCTGAAAGCAGGCTTCCTTCCTTGTAAAAATCAAACTTTTAAAATTATGCTAATGAGTCTGAGGAGCAACCCTAGCGCCTCTGCGATCTGGCTTTACAGGGTCTTGTATGGTCTCCCCTCCCGCTGCTTTCACACAACTTGTGCAGTGAACATGAAGCGCTTGTGTAGCCCCTCAGGCTCATTAGCATAATTTATTACGTTGATTTTAGAAGGGAAGTGGCCATGGATATCAAATATATCAAATAAGATGATTATCAAGGGGTTTTTCGGGACTTTAAAAACATGACTCATTTCTTCCATAAACAACATATAATGTGAACTGCACCCGAGAAGCTCCTCTGTGCTGCTCCTGCCAATCCCGTGTCAGGCTCTGTATATATTGTGGTCACCCACCCCTGGACCCTCACTGGTCTATATCCCTTCTCATCTTACTGCTCTGCTTTGCTACCAATACCATGATGCCTCAGCACAGTATCACATGAATAGACAGAACCATCTCTGGTAGCTGGGGGTGGACATTAATTTTTTTTTTTACTTTTTTTCTCACTATACTATAAGTACACAGTCAGGGAGGCTGAGATGTAAGCTTTTTGTTTATCACTGGGTCCAGAACCTATGTAAACAATAATCTGCTCCACCTGTGGAGAACTGTTGTGGTACAGTCCAACATACAGGAACTAATCTATTCATTAATCTTCCCCCTCTGAAGAGCCGGTGTGGTGCAGTCCATTATACTCATTAATCTGATCCCCCCTCCCCCATGGAGAGCTGTTGTGGTACAGTCCATCATACAGGAACCGATCCAACCATTAATCTGCTACCCCCGGAACTTGTATTTTAAAGGAATGGCCTCTATGTAGAGCGGCCATGATGCTAGACTTACCTCAGCGACGTTCTTCGGGAACTGCAGAGCCTTACTGTTTTCAGGATTTGGGATATCGGGATAGAAGGTTTCTTTGATCCTATAGAAAGAGATGGAGATTAGTAGCCTTGTAATTTTTATGTCAGATTGTTGAGTTAAGGAAAAAAAACTCAATAAAACTCAATAAAAAGAAGTTCCTACACCCCTGCTTCCAGCTAATACTGGGCACAGATGCCATAGGGTGGTCCGTCAGCTTACAATCCCCTCTATAATGGGTAGGGGAGTCCATAGATTACAGCCATAGTTCTACCCAGCATAAAATACTATGTCTCCCAAATAATGGCTCCAAAAAAATAAAAAGAAGGATGAGATAAGGGAACCTGTCAGCAGCTGTGACCATGTAGACTGCAGTCAGTGTTATGTATTGTCCCTGGAGGGATGTATAATATGACTTCTGTGTATGTTGCTGTTAGTAGCAGCAGGACTGTGATACATGGATTTATATTCCAAGATTGTAGCTTGAGGGTGCATCCTCACACTGCTGTGCTCGTAGTGTTCTGGAGCCAGTGTTTAGCCCTGGAGAGATGTGTCATCATACATTAATGAATGATGAGTGTAGTTGTACAGCCCCCGTGTGTAAAAGCTGTAACAGTCTTCTGGTTAAAAAGGAAGGAGATGCTGCCGAGCCGATTAACGCGAGGAGCTCTGAGCACAGCAGTGTGAGGATAAGCCCTAGGTGTACTGTCTGCAGTGAGGTTCTTCCAGGGATAGCCCCTCTACAATGACACTGACGCAGCGGTGACCCATCTTCCTGTGTTTTACATTTCGTTCCCATCTCTAGTTCCCCAGCAACGTGAGTCACAGGAAGTCACGTTATTAATAAATGTCTGAACACATTTTTGGGAAAAAATCCAAAATTCATTGTATTTGTAGAAACGCTTCCTACACTGGAAAAAAAAAAAAAATAAATCACTGATATCAGCAAATTTCCCGCAGTTACAAACAGCCAATGAAATGTCGCTTTAAAACATTATCTCTTAAGTTGACCGGGACTGCAGGATTTGGTCCTATATGGCGATTTCTGTCCTAAAGTGATGGTCTGAGTGCCCACAGAAATGGCTCTGAGTGCCACCTCTGGCACCTGTGCCATAGGTTCGCCAGTACTGGCCTAGAAGATGAGAAAACCTCCAGATTAGTGGAGGTCTGACCACAGCTCAAACATAGGGATCCCTTGCTCCCACTAAATACATAGAGTTGCTGGTCCTCCCTACTTGGCCTTACCACTCACTTCTATGGGATTGTTCAACAACTCTGCCGCTACATTTGAGAATCTCCAAAGAATTTTGGAAGTACAAAGGAGTCCAGTTCTGGGAATCAGCGATTCCTGTCCTGTGTCCCCGGGTTACATACAGGATAAGTTCTGTAGATTTGTTCTTAAGTTGAATTTGTATGCAAGTCGGAACTGTATATTTTATAATTGCAAATCCAGACAATTTTTTTTTTGTTTCTGTGACAATTGGATTTTTAAAATGTTGGATTATCATAGGAACCAGGATTAACAATAAATCTTCATTGCAGACACATTGATAACTGTTATTTCTGTTTATTGTAACCCAAGGCCAAAGTACAGTAATTACCAATATCCAGAGGTCCGTTTGTAACTAGGGGTCGTCTGTAAGTCGGTTGTTCTTAAGTAGGGGACCGCCTGTACAACCAACAGCAGCTGGTTGATCAATCTGACCAGGGCCACCATCAGGGAGGGGGATTAGTATAACTGTGTTCAGGGGGCCCCAAGGAGGAGAAAGGACCCCAAGTCACAGAAAACCCTGTACATGGGTGGATGAGCATTCCATGGGGGGGGGGGGGGGGGGAGGGGGCCCACAAAATTTGCCAGCAAGGGGCCCCGAACTTCCTAGTGGCGGTCCTGAATCGGACTATGCCTGATCCTACTCACCATTCCCTCTTCTGGTAGCATATGGCGCTAGTCACAATGCCGAGGACAACCGCAACCACGATCGGGATCAGGATGGCGAGAATTAGACCGACAGCTTAAAGAAAAACATAAATATACATTGTTACCAGCAGGAGACTTCTTACTCCACAGTATACACATCCAGGAGGGGATTTCTCTGCTTTCAGGATCTGCCTACAGCAACAGTTTGTTAATGGAAAAACCAAGAACGGATCTGGTATAAGAATGAGGCCCCCAATGTCTGCACAGAATAAGTCATGGGGTGTCACATCTTTCCACGATGCCCGAGGGGCACTGAGGCCTCTCCGTTACATACACGGCACTAGAGGGGTCCTGTACCCAAGATCACTACCTCCCGATTTGGAGACATTGACCACTTACCATTGTCATTGGTCAGAACAGAGAAGGATTTGATGGGTCCCATCCCGCCCTTGGTATAAGCTTGTAACCCCAGGGTGTAGCTGGTGCCGCTCTGCAGGTCCTCGATCTTTAACACTCGCACGGCCGGGTCGGTGATATTCTTAATTTTTGTCTCGGTGTGACGAACTATACAAAAAGGATACAATGTATCATCAAATACCAACACAGGGCCTTGTTACATTGCTGTAGGAGAAAAGTGGACTTAGCCCTCCACTTCATTCCAGTGATCGTTGGATCGGACCCCCAGGATCAGTACAGGACTGCGTATTCTAGCAAAAGCTCAAATTACTATTTTCTCAGTTGACTAATAAGAAACTCTAATTCCGCACTGTGTGAACAGGGCAGATAAGAGGATTCGGCTTGCACAAATCTATATGCAAGTTCCATTCAGAGATTGGGAAGACCATAAAAATCCAAAATTATCAGACCAGTAATTACCGAGATCCTGGAACCTGGAGAAGGCAGAGTCGTTCTGCTGCTTGACCACATAGACCAGGTAGCCCTGCAGGAAGCCGCGGAGGTTCTCCTCAGAGATCGCCTCCCATCTCACCAGGATGGACCTGGACGTCGTCTCCTGAATTGTGAAATTTGGTGCAACTAGAGGAGCTTGAAAAAAAAAAAAAAATTTTATAATCTATCCAAAATACACCAAAAGAATAGTTAAATATTCAGCATAACATTGAAATTGGGTATTTGGGAAACCAGACACACTGCCCCCTGCAGGATCTTGTGAGGTTCCTCACCTAGTTCCTCTGCATACACGACCATCTGCTTTAGTAACTGGTGGTCGTCGTTCCTACATCCATACAGTGATACGTTGTATCTCAGCCCCGCCTGGAAATATTCTGAGAAAACAAAAAAAAGAATACAAGTTATCGGATACAGATCCCCTGCTACTCCCAAAGGTAGAGGTACAAGGACCAGAGGCAGCGGCCAGTGTTACGTATTGTCCCTGGAGAAATGTGTAATCAGACCTTTGTTCATGTTGTTAGTAGCAGCAGGGCTGTGACATATGGATTTATATTCCAGGATTGTAGCTTCTCCAAAAAGGCAGAGGGGGGCATGTCCTCACACTGCTGTGCTCTTAGCTTTCTGAAGGGAGTATCAGGTATTGTCCCTGGAGATTGTAGCTTCTCCGAATGCAATGGGGCGTCCCATCACACTTGGCTCTCTGCATTGAACTGCTCCTCAGGTCAGAGAGGCTGTGGAGTAGCCTGATGCAGGAGGCTCCACCATCTGAATTACCAGAAACAACCCAAGGATATAATAGGCTAGAGAGTCTACATAAAAATCTCCAGGGATATACACTGATGGCTCTTGAATCCACTGAATCCATATGACATATGTACAACAATGATATACACCAATGGTTACGATGAGATAATTGTCAGAAAGAGCACCACACTCCTCTTCAGGTTATGTGTGGTAATGCACCTATTGCTCCATTGAGTTCAATAAAGCCGAGTTGCATTACCAGACAAAAGCTTTTTCCAGAAATCACGCCACTCTCTAGCCCATGGCTTATCTAATCCTAAACATCCCCTTTAAGCAAAACACATTTACACTCTTCTTACTTGAGCTGATGAAGCCGCTTGCAGCACTTGAGGGAAACCTCTTCCACATTAGTGATGGATCCAGAAGGTGACCGGATGGGACCCACTTCACCAAATATCCACAGGAGACATTGGGGTCTGGACTCCAGGTGATGTTGATGCCGTCACCTTCCCCCTCAATCCGCTCCACACTGACATCTATAGGAAAAAGAAACAAGAATAAACATTTTCACCAATCCAAAGGGCTTAACTATAGGGCCCCCCAATGAAAGGAAGCAAGCTGTCAGCAGACGTGACCAGACTACACCCTGTGTTAGGTATTATCCCAAAAGAGATGTGTAATGTTAGTAGCAGCAATACTGTTATATATGGATTTAAATTCCAAGATTATAGCTTTTCCGAGTGCACAGGACATGTGTCCTCACACTGCTGTGCACTGTGTAGCCAGTGTTAGCTGGTGTCCCTGAACAGAAGTGTTATCATACCTCAGTACTGTATATGTTACTAGAAAGCAGGACTATTAAATATGGCTTTATATTTAAGTATTGTGTCCTCACACTGCTGGGCTCTGAGCGGCTCCAAACCAACCTCTCCCTCTATACTCTACAACAGTCACAATCTGTGGTCTCTTACATCTTTAATTATCAGTAAAGGGAGAAGATGTTTAAATTTGTACAAAGAGCTAAGAGAACAACAGTGTGAGGACATACCCTTGACTTAATATATACAATTTATATTATCACTCCTTTGCCACAAGTCATTTCCAGGTAACAGGCTTTTGTAAGTATCACCCAAGGTTGTGATGTTGCCCTTTAGAGGGCACTATGATGGTGTACGTAGTCTTAGCCCGTGATATGCTCCTCTGGGATAAAGCATGCAAATTAGTTATCATCCCATTGGAAGGCAGCAATTCTACAAGTCACTGAAATTTACATATTGTTCCCCCCCCAGGGGGCAAAGCTCTGCTTGTTCGGACAGGACCAGCACATGGAGCTGTGATTTGTCGGTATCAGCTGACGGCTTCCACGTTGCAGATGACTTCTTGACAGTCCAGGCCAGTCTTATGTCAGTATTATAGGGCTTCAGTCTTAAAGGGATGTGATCACTCAGGAAATTCCTCCAGCAATGAGTCACGGCGGCAGGAGGAGACTCCCAGTTACTAAAACGTCTATATTTGTGATGTTCCTCATGTCTGCGCTCTGCAAATATTCGGCATGACCACATGCAGATTAACCCCATCCTGCCAGTTTTTGAAAAACGCATCCCTTTTTGACAGGTTACCAATTATCATAATTAAAACTCGTAAAAAAAAACGCATGCGTGTTTTGGACGGACTGCTTAAAAACGGACCAAAAAGATGTGTGGCATCGCCCTAAGGTGTCTGTGTCCGCCCCAGTGGGTGCAAAAGATCTCAAACCATTTCACGCATGCAGCAATATCTGCAGAGGGGGGGGGGGGGACGTGCTGCAGCTGCTGTAACTTCCTCCATTATCTGGGGATACTTACCACTCGGGGGCTGCACTGTAGTGATCCTGGAAGGTAGAGAAGATCCGGCAGAATTCATGGCCGTCACATAGATTTCATAGTCCTGCTCACCGCTGCTGGTCAGGTTTATAGTGGTCTTATTGAGGTCTGCGGTCAGCTGTGTCTCCTGAGGGGGCTCAGAGCTGTGCAGGGGTCTCCAGGTCACTCTATAGGAGGTCACTACCCCATTAGCTTCTCTCAGCGTCAGGTGCTGGAAGAGATAATCACCAGAGACATCAGATGACATCAGGAGGGGGGCGCTGCTGGTCTATAGAACAGATGTCCTGAATAGGGAATCCCCCATAATATTATCTGTACAAATAGTCATATAACACCAAAAACAACCAAACGCTGTAGTCCAATTAGACAAGTAACAGGACCAAGGTGGTTAAAGTCATCATATTGAAGACTGGTTATACTCTCCTGATTATCACTTACCTTCCAATACACTGTTACTTCACGCTCATCGGGGGTGTTGATCATTTCTCTCCAGATATCCAGTTTTCTTGAAGGAGCTGGGAAAAAAATTAGAACACTATATATATCGTCATATTGTGACAGGTTACAAAATATCATTCATGGTTTCATATTTCGCTTCCAGTCCGGGGCCTGAAATGGGTTGTGACCTCTGCATATCTTCCCCCCCCCCCCCCAAAGGCTGCCCAATACATACCCCACCCCCCTCCTACTAAGCTACAACACTCCCTTTTTGGCATTTTAAATCTAAATACAAACACACACAGTCCTACCCTTGGCTGCCTATGGATGTAATAGACTGGGGCAGACTATGGGTACAATACCTGCAGTCAGGGTGTGGTGTCTCTTTGCGCTGCTCCAGTTGCTCCACTTCCAAAAGTGATCGTAAGATGCGCATCGGACCCGGAAGTCGTAGGTGTTAAATGGGTGGAGGTTGTCTAAGCTGCAGTGGTATTGGGAATCATTTAACCCTTCAAGGGTGACGTTGCGCTGTTAGAGAGACAGGGGTGACATCTGAATGCAGAAGTTGTATGTTGTAGGATTCACAAGCTCTACAGCCCCTTTATAATCCTCATATCCACCTATAGATCATAATCATGATCGATGTGCCAATGAATTTTTTTCAATTAAGTTAAAAAAATTTTTTTTTGATAATTCTGTGTAGTACAGCAGTCAATAGGAGAGGCCGCACTACGTACACGGCAATGGTGGGTGCAGTAATGGTTGTGCCAGGGGCACTGGTGCTGATACAGAGCTGAGTGTGGTCATCACTGGTGCCCTAGTTCTGTAAGTGAATTGAAGCCATTAGATGGATGGTCACTTACCGTCTCAGTCTCGCCATGCATCGGCTTGATCTCAATTTGACACAATAGATTGATAGATGTGAATGTTCCAGGTAAAAACCATGAGAGGTAAACTTCAGAAGGACTGGTGTCATGGATGAGAAACCGCTCCACAGAATAAGGGTGAACTGCAAGAACAAAGTCACATGCTGAATATAAGAAGAACAAAATATATATTATTCTGCAATGGAATGGTAAGCAACTTTGTCATAAACTGTGGCTGCGTTACAGTGTATCAGTGCAGATAAAAGCCAGCCATCAGGATAGCAATGAAGAACTCCAACCCCCTCCAATAATCATAACACGTACCACTTACATATGCTATATGTATTAGTATGGGATTGTACGTAGGTACATACATAGGGGGGAGGTAAGTTACTTGTATGATGACCGGCACTTACTTCTTTCCAGGACATTAAGAGACAGAGAAATATTGGACGTTCCTAATGGGTTTCTGGCGAGGAGTAAGAATTCGTGGAGCTGCTGTTCCTTCTTTATGTCAAAGCTGCAGTTGTAGTCATCCAGGTCTTCATTATGTCCGGAGCACGAGGTGTTAATCTGAGAGAACCTGAAATTTCAAGCAAGTTATTCTCTCAACGCTCGAAATGTAGCAAAGACGTCAACGTACATAGACCCATATAAATAACCATGAGACACTGTCACGCCTGCCATCTATGTATGACAATATCCATCTATCCATGTATGTAAGTGCACAGCCATATCTATATAGGGCGATGCTCCTGTGGTTCTTACCTTTCGTACAGAGTGTACTTAGTCCCGCGGTCCGGCCCGTACAGTCCGGTGTCTCGTCCTGCTTTCCATGTACAATTGATGACCTTGAGGTGACGCGCTTCACAGCTGAAGTCCTGGGGTCTGTCTGGAGGGTCTACAAAAGATGAATTCACCATTACTACAACTAACAATCATCTTCACAGGACCAGAGGAGACACAAAATTCATAAAATGTATCAACTTATTCAGCTGGGGCCATGCTGACTTTGATCTCTAACTAGATGTGCCACTAAAATCTGTATTGCGCCTGCACCTTGGCGTTACAGCAATTATTACAAAGAACGTAACTATGCTACATGTCACATGATCAAAGTTACAATGTAGACGTAGAGGGTTACTCCTCTTATATCAAGTTATCCCCCATGTACAGCATTGGGGCATAGCTTGCGGATTGGTGGGGTTCCGACACCGTCACCCCACCGATCATAACACTACGGGGTCCCTTGTACCCTTGAATGAATGAATAAATGAATAAGCTCGATGTACACATGTAGTCACTTCATGTATTGTCTATGGGACTTCCTGCTACTTGGATAATCCATGCTGTCCCATAGACTGATGTGCCTGCAGGACCAGCTGCTCCATTCATTTGTGGATACAAAGAACCCTAAATGCCTCCCATCAGCATTTCATCCTTCATTTTATCACATTTTGAACCCGGAATAACCCTTTGTTTATGTAACTTTGTCTCTGGCCAGAAGGTGGCACTGTAGCCCTAGACCTACAGGTGACATGCGTGGGCACACACTATAATAGGCGAGTGAGTAAGTAAATGACACATTAGTTGCAGACATCACCCACATTTCAGAGATTTAGGATGGATATGAAGGTCACAGGATGTCTATAGGATCAATATAGGAAAACAAAATGGTTCATTCTATAGGGTGAGCGCATCTTCACATATACAAAGAGATAACACTGCAGGGCGCAGTACACAAAGATAGTCAATGTCAGCCATGGTTAGTCTAGTGCACCCACTCATTGGCTTCTTAGTTTACACGTACAGTCATAAACCTGAGACCCATTAATATCCTGAACGGTCCCCTACTTAAGAACACTCGACTTACATACGACCCCTAGTTACAAACGGACCTCCGGATAATGGGAATTTATTGTACTTTAGCCTTAGGCTACAATGATCAGCTATAACAGTTATCACAGGTGTCTGCAATGAAGCTTTAGTGTTAATCCTGATTCTTATGACAACCCAAAATTTTTAAAATCCATAGATCCAAAATCCAAAATTGTCATAGAGACCAAAAAAGTTCTGTCTGGGATTACAATGATAAAGTATAGAGTTCCGACTTACATACAAACTCAACTTAAGAATAAACCTACAGACCCTATCTTGTATGTAACCCGAGGACTACCTGTAATATTTTTCAAATAAATAAAACTTTCCCATTTTGCCGAATTTCAAATACTACAACTTATTTGCCAGTGATTTGATCCTTCAAACTTTTTAACATGTTTCAGAGAACATCTACAAGTCCAGGACCTGTGGATGGATTAGGAATGACTTGTCAGTCACTTACATCCCACAAACACCACTGTCCCGGTGACGAACTGCTTCTGCTGGTCGAGGCAGACGACGTTGTCCCCGCTGGGCATAGACATCTGGAGGTTGGAGAGCCGGATGCCGCTGCTGCTGTTCCCCAGATTCACAAGGGAGACATCATCAGACTTGAACTTGATGGCGCTGATCCGGCTCCCGCCATCCAGATTACAGCAGAAGTTCATGCTGGAGCCGACGGGGACGACGATATCTTCGGGAAACACGCTCTCACTGCTGTCAGCTGTGTGAGATGGAGGACAATTAGATGTCAGTGCAAAATCTGCAGGTTTTTTATCATTCCCGACTTTCCAGCAGACACCATCTACTATCAACCACGTGCCCGTCATATGGAAGTATTATATCGTATATACAAGGCTTCCTTACTGCTATAAAGCATGGGATATATTATTATACACTATAATTATACAGATGGATCGATCGACCGACCGATAGAAGATCAACCGATAGATATACATAGATATATATGAGATAGATAGAACATAAAGAGATACATAGATATATATGTGACATTGCTCCTCCGGGTCATTACCGCTGATTGTCTTGCTGGCGCTCCAGTCGCTCACCCACTTTTCACCATTGTAATAGTCTTCATGTACAAAGCAGCGGACCCTCGCAGAGTACGAAGAACAATTCAGTGGGAAATCAGATGTCCAATTCCAGTGAAACATCTCGATGTGCGAAAACCAATATTCAACCACTGTTTCCTAAAAAGAGAAAAGGAAGTGTATGGTGAGGCTGCTGAATTTATGGAGTGTAACAGTGTAAAGACGACTTCCCAGCCCTGGTGGTTAATGCCCTTTAGGATGCAGCAATTTTTTTGTTAATTTTCTTTGCTCCCTGCCTTCAAAAAAAATCTAGTATAGAACCGTGCGAGGACTTATTTTTGCGTAACAAATTGCACTTCGTTGTGATGTTATTTATTATTTTATGCCTTGTATTGGAAAGCAGGGGGGGGAAAAAAAAAAAATTACAAATGCTGTGAAGTTTGTTAAAGAAAAAAAACTCATTTGCACCATTTTCTCGTGGGCACGGTATTTACGACTTTCACTGTGTGCTTGAAATAACACCTCTATTTTAATCTCTGGTTCGGTAAGATCGCAGGGATACCAAATTTATACAGGTTTTATTGTGTTTTAAAGGGACCTCATTTTGCAGGTTTGCAGACAGGTTGCAGCAGCCCATGACACCTGCATTGCACATCTGCCTTCAAGCTTTCTCCAAGCATTTGCATTACAATATATTTGCGTGTTATAACTTACCTGGCTTCCTGACAGAATCCTCTGTGTGGTTGGACTTTGGTTTGGATGCATTTCACAAAAACAACATGTGATTTATCTGTTTTACTCACTCCCCAGCTCTCAGCCCCCACCTTTGTGCTCCTACCAGAAACAGATGTCACAGCCTAGTGAGCTGGCATCGGCGGGGGAAGGAGGAGCTGTACAGGAGCACAAAGGTGGGGGGCTGAGAGATGAGGAGTTTGCAACAAACAGATTCTGTCAGGAAGCCAAGTTGTAACACACCATTCTATTGTCATGTAAATGAGGTCCCTGCTGACAGGTTCCCTTTAATATATTTTAAAATCTTGTGTACGGAAAAAAAAAATTGAGTTTCATGTACGGTGTCATTTTTTTACGTTTTCACTGCTACAATTTTGAGGAACGTATGGCCTTTTGATCATTTTTTATAAAATTTTTATTATGTTTTAAAAGGACAAAAATAGTTGTTTTTCCGACAGTTGGGATCTTTTTTTCCGTTTTGGGGTTCAGCTCCGGGAAAAAACATAATTATGTTTTCATAGACCGGACATTTTGGTACCTTACATGTTTATCATTTTACTTGTTTATTTTTATATCATTTCTAGGGAAAGTGGGACAATTTGAAGGTTTTTAATTTTTTTAATACAACTTTTTAAAAAAAACTATTTTTTACTATTTGATCCCCTTTGTCGCCTAGAGTAGATGTTTAGATCCGAATCCTGGTGAACTAGGGGGGAATTCCCTTCTCCTTTGTTGCTCTTGGACAGAAAGGTTTAGGTTTGTGTCCTAGGTAGATTAGGGTGCTTGTTCGGATGCGGTCGCTTGTAGATTAGGGTAATACACTTGTTCGGATGCTGTCGCTTGTAGATTAGGGCAATGTCCGGCAGTCTAAGGTGAAGGTGGTGTTGTTAATCTCTAGTAGAGAGGTTTAGGCTTATGTCCCTGGTGGACCAGTGTAATGCTCTTATTCTCTGGTGATCCAAGAAAGGGGAGATGTTTAGGCTAGAGTCTAATAGGTTAGGCTAGGTATTGTTATTCTCTTGTGGTGGCCTAGGGTAGAGGATATGTTTGGGTTTCAGTCCCTGGTAGACTAATATTAGGTCTTCTCTGCATTTAGCAGGTGGGGTCTATAGACACAGACAGGGGCTTACGTTTACTGCCAGAAGGTATCCATCGCGGAGGACATTCATCTCGCAGGATAACTTCACCCCACTAATGAAGGAAGTGGAATTCATAGTCCAGTTCACATACAACACGTCAGACTGATAGTCAGCGACCAGGGAGTCAATCTCCGGGGGGTACGGGACATAAGCTGCAAAGAAAGCAGAAACACTTAGTGCGAGGATCCAGAAACCTAACAGGGTGCAACCTCTGCAGGATAATAGCCGTCTGCTGCGTCCTTATAACTAATGAAATCACAGGCAGGAAAACCCTCGTCGTGAGCGGAGCAGGATCCGGATACGACGAGTCAGCAGGATATAGTATTAACCCGTCCAATGCTGGATAAGACACCACAATTTGTTTATTTGTGATGAGAATGTTCCCCAATGTTGGCCATAGACATATTAGGGACTGATATCCATTTCCTTGACCCCCTCTGAGTACCCCACATGTTATAGACAATGCACCGAGGCTGCTCCTACTCACTGTCCATTTGCATTTCTTCTCTCTTTCTTGCTCTAATACAACTGAATAAAATTTGGCGATGCCCCTTTAAGTCCCCGATCATCAATGCACATTAACCTATAGGGAGTGCGGAGTGCTGCACCCAGGCCATAGGGCAGTGGTGGCGAACCTATGGCACGGGTGCCAGAGGTGGCACTCGGAGCCCTTTCTGTGGGCACTCAGGCCATCGCCCTAATTTCACCAAACAGGACAAAATCCACCAAATCTTTCTGCAGTCCCAAGCAACTTAAGGGATGCTGCACGCAGCGCTATTTTAAAGGGACACTTCATTTGAAACTGTGGGAAAAACTGTGAGAAGGTGTTGACAGAACTGCATTGTCTTTGGAGATCCTCCTGCTGGACCCACCATTCTTCCTGGAGAGAAGCTACAATGATGGTCTGAACTTATTTTCCCACCTTCTTTCAACTCTATTGGTGGCCTTAGAAGAGCCAATACCATTGAATGATGTTGAAGAACCGGTAGCAATAAGTTACTGCTTATTGCTACCTGCTCTGGCACTGCACGGTAAATAAGTGGATTTTGGTTGTAGTTTGGGCACTCGGTCTCTGAAAGGTTCGCCATCACTGCCATAGGGGAAGCTAAGATGAGTGCAGACCATTGCATCCATGACAGTCTGCGCTCCTTGTAGCTTCCCCTATTGCACCCAGGCCGTTGGGAGTGCACATTACCCGAATTAATTTTAATATCCACTTCATGTATGTTAACCCTTGGAGAGCTTAAGTTTTCTAATGCCAAATTCACACGGTTTCCAGAAAAATTTACAGAGGTCAAATTGGACTCTAAATACCTGGTGGAGGCCTAAGGACTTTGCTTGTGACTCCTTTGTTTTGCAGATTAGAACATTTTTTAGACAATTTTTTTTTCTAAACTCTGTTGTCCAAGGAGCAGTTCAAACAGGCATCCACACACTGCTGTGCTCTGTGCACTGAACGGACCCACAGATTGACTGCTAGGCATTTGTATAGCTTTCACTCAAAAGCACAGAGGAGGGGCACTGGAGCAGCTCTAAGCTTAGAGCACAGCAGTGTGAGGACAGTGCATGTGGAGAAAGTACACTCCTAGAATATGTGAAGATCTACCTGGAGAATCTACAATCCTGAAATATAAATCCATATTTCACAGTCCTGCTGCTATTAACAACATAGACAAAGTAATGATTGAACATCTCTCCAGGGACAATACACAACACGGCTGCAGAGAGCAAAGAGAACAGCAGTGAGAGGACATGCAGAGCACTTCCAGGGATGGCTCAATGAAAAGTGCAGGAGACTTACGAATATCCAAGGAAGTTTTCTGAAACTGTATAGATGGATTCCCTGGAACGTCTTTGGCTTCTATGCGGATATCAGATTCAGAGAAGATTGGGAACTCCACCTCCAGCCGGTTTCCAGTTGATTCAAAGCAGGTCTCAGATATGGAGGACCTGTGCGAGAGAGAGCAGCGATGAGACATCCCATCTCATCTATATATGCAGCCTCACATCTCACGTATACATTTATGTACAGGATGGAAGATCACACATAATCATATAATACATGATGCTCCGCATCAGCAACATAACAGAAAGATCGCTCAAGCTTAAGTTTGCGTTCAAGCTTATATATCTAGACAATGCTCTGTGAGCTGCTACTGCTGTACTGCAGGAAAGAGATCTGTGCAGCTGCGGCGTTTAGCTCACAGAGCATTGTCTAGACTGGCTACAATTGTCTCCATTCAGAGGCAGTGTACATAGCTAGTCCTGCTCTCAGCTGAGGAGTGGAGACAATTGTATCCAGTTTAGACAAAGCTCTGTGAGTTAAACACATCAGCAGCAGCTGCACAGATCTCTTTGCTAGTTTGTTACAATGTATCAGTCTTGCGTCCAGGCCGTTTAGCTCACAGAGCATTGTGTAGACCAGAATACAATCATCTCCACTTCTCAGCTGAGAGCAGCAATAGCTATGTACAGGGTCACTGCCTCTGAATAGAGACAATAGAATCCTACATAGGCAATGCTCTGTGAGCAGATCATTGATATCTCAGATTCTTACCTGGAACAAACCTTGTAGAGGATGGTCTTATCTGCAGGAAACAGGGTCTCCCATTGGCAAATCATGTTCTCCATATCATGTGTCAGACAGCTCAGGTTCTTGAAGAAATCTGAAGAAACTGAAAGACCAAAAAAAACAGGTGAGCAGTGACCTCATGTGTATGTGCAGCTTGTCTGGTTATATGGGGGGTTTGTATATGGAGTGACACTTTATGGCCGTGTACTTGAGTAACACTTGAGGCCGAGTGTAGATCACCACCACTGCAGACTATGGTCTCGGACAAAAAACACTCAAGAAATAACAGGGGAACCCCATCACTCACCTGGGTCCTGGCTGCAGACATGGGGCAGCAGACATTGCAGGGCGGCCAGGACGCTGACCGCACCGCGGATGCTCCACATTCTCCTGGCGACTCGCTGGGGTTTGTCACGTTACTAGCGGCTGCATTTCTCATTGATCCCCAAAATCCTGCAAAACATAAACAACGTATATGATTACTGACAGGAATCTAACAAATCCACACCCTTATAGTCTGTGCAGCGGTCACCTACATCTCATTGCCATGTGCTCTACGGGTGTCACTCAGTGCACCCAGATGACCCCTCAATCTGGACACTAGCCGGGGCGGCGGCTCAGCTGCTAGGTGGCTAGTGTTACACAAATGCAATGGGAGACCCATGACATCTGGAGGGGGATTGATTCAGCAACTAATTAGTCGTGTCCCCAAAACATCCCCATACATTATGTATGATACCAGGAACACAAGACACTGTACTAATGTTTACAAGATGCTTTATTCAATGCGAAGAATGACCTGGGTGCAACAGTCTGCCCTCCCCATAGCCTCCGCTACGGCCTGGGTGCAACAGCCTGCACTCCCCATAGCCTCCGCTACGGCCTGGGTGCAACAGTCTGCACTCCGCATAGCCTCTCCTGTGGGCTGGGTGCAACAGTCTGCACTCCCCATAGCCTCTCCTATGGGCTGGGTGCAACAGTCTGCACTCCGCATAGCCTCTCCTATGGGCTGGGTGCAACAGTCTGCCCTCCCCATAGCCTCCGCTACAGCCTGGG
>WNYA01003689.1:0-23385 GCA_019512145.1 Engystomops pustulosus
CCCAGGCTGTAGCGGAGGCTATGGGGAGGGCAGACTGTTGCACCCAGCCCATAGGAGAGGCTATGCGGAGTGCAGACTGTTGCACCCAGCCCATAGGAGAGGCTATGGGGAGTGCAGACTGTTGCACCCAGCCCACAGGAGAGGCTATGCGGAGTGCAGACTGTTGCACCCAGGCCGTAGCGGAGGCTATGGGGAGTGCAGGCTGTTGCACCCAGGCCGTAGCGGAGGCTATGGGGAGGGCAGACTGTTGCACCCAGGTCATTCTTCGCATTGAATAAAGCATCTTGTAAACATTAGTACAGTGTCTTGTGTTCCTGGTATCATACATAATGTATGGGGATGTTTTGGGGACACGACTAATTAGTTGCTGAATCAATCCCCCTCCAGATGTCATGGGTCTCCCATTGCATTTGTGTAACACTAGCCACCTAGCAGCTGAGCCGCCGCCCCGGCTAGTGTCCAGATTGAGGGGTCATCTGGGTGCACTGAGTGACACCCGTAGAGCACATGGCAATGAGATGTAGGTGACCGCTGCACAGACTATAAGGGTGTGGATTTGTTAGATTCCTGTCAGTAATCATATACGTTGTTTATGTTTTGCAGGATTTTGGGGATCAATGAGAAATGCAGCCGCTAGTAACGTGACAAACCCCAGCGAGTCGCCAGGAGAATGTGGAGCATCCGCGGTGCGGTCAGCGTCCTGGCCGCCCTGCAATGTCTGCTGCCCCATGTCTGCAGCCAGGACCCAGGTGAGTGATGGGGTTCCCCTGTTATTTCTTGAGTGTTTTTTGTCCGAGACCATAGTCTGCAGTGGTGGTGATCTACACTCGGCCTCAAGTGTTACTCAAGTACACGGCCATAAAGTGTCACTCCATATACAAACCCCCCATATAACCAGACAAGCTGCACATACACATGAGGTCACTGCTCACCTGTTTTTTTTGGTCTTTCAGTTTCTTCAGATTTCTTCAAGAACCTGAGCTGTCTGACACATGATATGGAGAACATGATTTGCCAATGGGAGACCCTGTTTCCTGCAGATAAGACCATCCTCTACAAGGTTTGTTCCAGGTAAGAATCTGAGATATCAATGATCTGCTCACAGAGCATTGCCTATGTAGGATTCTATTGTCTCTATTCAGAGGCAGTGACCCTGTACATAGCTATTGCTGCTCTCAGCTGAGAAGTGGAGATGATTGTATTCTGGTCTACACAATGCTCTGTGAGCTAAACGGCCTGGACGCAAGACTGATACATTGTAACAAACTAGCAAAGAGATCTGTGCAGCTGCTGCTGATGTGTTTAACTCACAGAGCTTTGTCTAAACTGGATACAATTGTCTCCACTCCTCAGCTGAGAGCAGGACTAGCTATGTACACTGCCTCTGAATGGAGACAATTGTAGCCAGTCTAGACAATGCTCTGTGAGCTAAACGCCGCAGCTGCACAGATCTCTTTCCTGCAGTACAGCAGTAGCAGCTCACAGAGCATTGTCTAGATATATAAGCTTGAACGCAAACTTAAGCTTGAGCGATCTTTCTGTTATGTTGCTGATGCGGAGCATCATGTATTATATGATTATGTGTGATCTTCCATCCTGTACATAAATGTATACGTGAGATGTGAGGCTGCATATATAGATGAGATGGGATGTCTCATCGCTGCTCTCTCTCGCACAGGTCCTCCATATCTGAGACCTGCTTTGAATCAACTGGAAACCGGCTGGAGGTGGAGTTCCCAATCTTCTCTGAATCTGATATCCGCATAGAAGCCAAAGACGTTCCAGGGAATCCATCTATACAGTTTCAGAAAACTTCCTTGGATATTCGTAAGTCTCCTGCACTTTTCATTGAGCCATCCCTGGAAGTGCTCTGCATGTCCTCTCACTGCTGTTCTCTTTGCTCTCTGCAGCCGTGTTGTGTATTGTCCCTGGAGAGATGTTCAATCATTACTTTGTCTATGTTGTTAATAGCAGCAGGACTGTGAAATATGGATTTATATTTCAGGATTGTAGATTCTCCAGGTAGATCTTCACATATTCTAGGAGTGTACTTTCTCCACATGCACTGTCCTCACACTGCTGTGCTCTAAGCTTAGAGCTGCTCCAGTGCCCCTCCTCTGTGCTTTTGAGTGAAAGCTATACAAATGCCTAGCAGTCAATCTGTGGGTCCGTTCAGTGCACAGAGCACAGCAGTGTGTGGATGCCTGTTTGAACTGCTCCTTGGACAACAGAGTTTAGAAAAAAAAATTGTCTAAAAAATGTTCTAATCTGCAAAACAAAGGAGTCACAAGCAAAGTCCTTAGGCCTCCACCAGGTATTTAGAGTCCAATTTGACCTCTGTAAATTTTTCTGGAAACCGTGTGAATTTGGCATTAGAAAACTTAAGCTCTCCAAGGGTTAACATACATGAAGTGGATATTAAAATTAATTCGGGTAATGTGCACTCCCAACGGCCTGGGTGCAATAGGGGAAGCTACAAGGAGCGCAGACTGTCATGGATGCAATGGTCTGCACTCATCTTAGCTTCCCCTATGGCAGTGATGGCGAACCTTTCAGAGACCGAGTGCCCAAACTACAACCAAAATCCACTTATTTACCGTGCAGTGCCAGAGCAGGTAGCAATAAGCAGTAACTTATTGCTACCGGTTCTTCAACATCATTCAATGGTATTGGCTCTTCTAAGGCCACCAATAGAGTTGAAAGAAGGTGGGAAAATAAGTTCAGACCATCATTGTAGCTTCTCTCCAGGAAGAATGGTGGGTCCAGCAGGAGGATCTCCAAAGACAATGCAGTTCTGTCAACACCTTCTCACAGTTTTTCCCACAGTTTCAAATGAAGTGTCCCTTTAAAATAGCGCTGCGTGCAGCATCCCTTAAGTTGCTTGGGACTGCAGAAAGATTTGGTGGATTTTGTCCTGTTTGGTGAAATTAGGGCGATGGCCTGAGTGCCCACAGAAAGGGCTCCGAGTGCCACCTCTGGCACCCGTGCCATAGGTTCGCCACCACTGCCCTATGGCCTGGGTGCAGCACTCCGCACTCCCTATAGGTTAATGTGCATTGATGATCGGGGACTTAAAGGGGCATCGCCAAATTTTATTCAGTTGTATTAGAGCAAGAAAGAGAGAAGAAATGCAAATGGACAGTGAGTAGGAGCAGCCTCGGTGCATTGTCTATAACATGTGGGGTACTCAGAGGGGGTCAAGGAAATGGATATCAGTCCCTAATATGTCTATGGCCAACATTGGGGAACATTCTCATCACAAATAAACAAATTGTGGTGTCTTATCCAGCATTGGACGGGTTAATACTATATCCTGCTGACTCGTCGTATCCGGATCCTGCTCCGCTCACGACGAGGGTTTTCCTGCCTGTGATTTCATTAGTTATAAGGACGCAGCAGACGGCTATTATCCTGCAGAGGTTGCACCCTGTTAGGTTTCTGGATCCTCGCACTAAGTGTTTCTGCTTTCTTTGCAGCTTATGTCCCGTACCCCCCGGAGATTGACTCCCTGGTCGCTGACTATCAGTCTGACGTGTTGTATGTGAACTGGACTATGAATTCCACTTCCTTCATTAGTGGGGTGAAGTTATCCTGCGAGATGAATGTCCTCCGCGATGGATACCTTCTGGCAGTAAACGTAAGCCCCTGTCTGTGTCTATAGACCCCACCTGCTAAATGCAGAGAAGACCTAATATTAGTCTACCAGGGACTGAAACCCAAACATATCCTCTACCCTAGGCCACCACAAGAGAATAACAATACCTAGCCTAACCTATTAGACTCTAGCCTAAACATCTCCCCTTTCTTGGATCACCAGAGAATAAGAGCATTACACTGGTCCACCAGGGACATAAGCCTAAACCTCTCTACTAGAGATTAACAACACCACCTTCACCTTAGACTGCCGGACATTGCCCTAATCTACAAGCGACAGCATCCGAACAAGTGTATTACCCTAATCTACAAGCGACCGCATCCGAACAAGCACCCTAATCTACCTAGGACACAAACCTAAACCTTTCTGTCCAAGAGCAACAAAGGAGAAGGGAATTCCCCCCTAGTTCACCAGGATTCGGATCTAAACATCTACTCTAGGCGACAAAGGGGATCAAATAGTAAAAAATAGTTTTTTTTAAAAAGTTGTATTAAAAAAATTAAAAACCTTCAAATTGTCCCACTTTCCCTAGAAATGATATAAAAATAAACAAGTAAAATGATAAACATGTAAGGTACCAAAATGTCCGGTCTATGAAAACATAATTATGTTTTTTCCCGGAGCTGAACCCCAAAACGGAAAAAAAGATCCCAACTGTCGGAAAAACAACTATTTTTGTCCTTTTAAAACATAATAAAAATTTTATAAAAAATGATCAAAAGGCCATACGTTCCTCAAAATTGTAGCAGTGAAAACGTAAAAAAATGACACCGTACATGAAACTCAATTTTTTTTTTCCGTACACAAGATTTTAAAATATATTAAAGGGAACCTGTCAGCAGGGACCTCATTTACATGACAATAGAATGGTGTGTTACAACTTGGCTTCCTGACAGAATCTGTTTGTTGCAAACTCCTCATCTCTCAGCCCCCCACCTTTGTGCTCCTGTACAGCTCCTCCTTCCCCCGCCGATGCCAGCTCACTAGGCTGTGACATCTGTTTCTGGTAGGAGCACAAAGGTGGGGGCTGAGAGCTGGGGAGTGAGTAAAACAGATAAATCACATGTTGTTTTTGTGAAATGCATCCAAACCAAAGTCCAACCACACAGAGGATTCTGTCAGGAAGCCAGGTAAGTTATAACACGCAAATATATTGTAATGCAAATGCTTGGAGAAAGCTTGAAGGCAGATGTGCAATGCAGGTGTCATGGGCTGCTGCAACCTGTCTGCAAACCTGCAAAATGAGGTCCCTTTAAAACACAATAAAACCTGTATAAATTTGGTATCCCTGCGATCTTACCGAACCAGAGATTAAAATAGAGGTGTTATTTCAAGCACACAGTGAAAGTCGTAAATACCGTGCCCACGAGAAAATGGTGCAAATGAGTTTTTTTTCTTTAACAAACTTCACAGCATTTGTAATTTTTTTTTTTTCCCCCCCCTGCTTTCCAATACAAGGCATAAAATAATAAATAACATCACAACGAAGTGCAATTTGTTACGCAAAAATAAGTCCTCGCACGGTTCTATACTAGATTTTTTTTGAAGGCAGGGAGCAAAGAAAATTAACAAAAAAATTGCTGCATCCTAAAGGGCATTAACCACCAGGGCTGGGAAGTCGTCTTTACACTGTTACACTCCATAAATTCAGCAGCCTCACCATACACTTCCTTTTCTCTTTTTAGGAAACAGTGGTTGAATATTGGTTTTCGCACATCGAGATGTTTCACTGGAATTGGACATCTGATTTCCCACTGAATTGTTCTTCGTACTCTGCGAGGGTCCGCTGCTTTGTACATGAAGACTATTACAATGGTGAAAAGTGGGTGAGCGACTGGAGCGCCAGCAAGACAATCAGCGGTAATGACCCGGAGGAGCAATGTCACATATATATCTATGTATCTCTTTATGTTCTATCTATCTCATATATATCTATGTATATCTATCGGTTGATCTTCTATCGGTCGGTCGATCGATCCATCTGTATAATTATAGTGTATAATAATATATCCCATGCTTTATAGCAGTAAGGAAGCCTTGTATATACGATATAATACTTCCATATGACGGGCACGTGGTTGATAGTAGATGGTGTCTGCTGGAAAGTCGGGAATGATAAAAAACCTGCAGATTTTGCACTGACATCTAATTGTCCTCCATCTCACACAGCTGACAGCAGTGAGAGCGTGTTTCCCGAAGATATCGTCGTCCCCGTCGGCTCCAGCATGAACTTCTGCTGTAATCTGGATGGCGGGAGCCGGATCAGCGCCATCAAGTTCAAGTCTGATGATGTCTCCCTTGTGAATCTGGGGAACAGCAGCAGCGGCATCCGGCTCTCCAACCTCCAGATGTCTATGCCCAGCGGGGACAACGTCGTCTGCCTCGACCAGCAGAAGCAGTTCGTCACCGGGACAGTGGTGTTTGTGGGATGTAAGTGACTGACAAGTCATTCCTAATCCATCCACAGGTCCTGGACTTGTAGATGTTCTCTGAAACATGTTAAAAAGTTTGAAGGATCAAATCACTGGCAAATAAGTTGTAGTATTTGAAATTCGGCAAAATGGGAAAGTTTTATTTATTTGAAAAATATTACAGGTAGTCCTCGGGTTACATACAAGATAGGGTCTGTAGGTTTATTCTTAAGTTGAGTTTGTATGTAAGTCGGAACTCTATACTTTATCATTGTAATCCCAGACAGAACTTTTTTGGTCTCTATGACAATTTTGGATTTTGGATCTATGGATTTTAAAAATTTTGGGTTGTCATAAGAATCAGGATTAACACTAAAGCTTCATTGCAGACACCTGTGATAACTGTTATAGCTGATCATTGTAGCCTAAGGCTAAAGTACAATAAATTCCCATTATCCGGAGGTCCGTTTGTAACTAGGGGTCGTATGTAAGTCGAGTGTTCTTAAGTAGGGGACCGTTCAGGATATTAATGGGTCTCAGGTTTATGACTGTACGTGTAAACTAAGAAGCCAATGAGTGGGTGCACTAGACTAACCATGGCTGACATTGACTATCTTTGTGTACTGCGCCCTGCAGTGTTATCTCTTTGTATATGTGAAGATGCGCTCACCCTATAGAATGAACCATTTTGTTTTCCTATATTGATCCTATAGACATCCTGTGACCTTCATATCCATCCTAAATCTCTGAAATGTGGGTGATGTCTGCAACTAATGTGTCATTTACTTACTCACTCGCCTATTATAGTGTGTGCCCACGCATGTCACCTGTAGGTCTAGGGCTACAGTGCCACCTTCTGGCCAGAGACAAAGTTACATAAACAAAGGGTTATTCCGGGTTCAAAATGTGATAAAATGAAGGATGAAATGCTGATGGGAGGCATTTAGGGTTCTTTGTATCCACAAATGAATGGAGCAGCTGGTCCTGCAGGCACATCAGTCTATGGGACAGCATGGATTATCCAAGTAGCAGGAAGTCCCATAGACAATACATGAAGTGACTACATGTGTACATCGAGCTTATTCATTTATTCATTCATTCAAGGGTACAAGGGACCCCGTAGTGTTATGATCGGTGGGGTGACGGTGTCGGAACCCCACCAATCCGCAAGCTATGCCCCAATGCTGTACATGGGGGATAACTTGATATAAGAGGAGTAACCCTCTACGTCTACATTGTAACTTTGATCATGTGACATGTAGCATAGTTACGTTCTTTGTAATAATTGCTGTAACGCCAAGGTGCAGGCGCAATACAGATTTTAGTGGCACATCTAGTTAGAGATCAAAGTCAGCATGGCCCCAGCTGAATAAGTTGATACATTTTATGAATTTTGTGTCTCCTCTGGTCCTGTGAAGATGATTGTTAGTTGTAGTAATGGTGAATTCATCTTTTGTAGACCCTCCAGACAGACCCCAGGACTTCAGCTGTGAAGCGCGTCACCTCAAGGTCATCAATTGTACATGGAAAGCAGGACGAGACACCGGACTGTACGGGCCGGACCGCGGGACTAAGTACACTCTGTACGAAAGGTAAGAACCACAGGAGCATCGCCCTATATAGATATGGCTGTGCACTTACATACATGGATAGATGGATATTGTCATACATAGATGGCAGGCGTGACAGTGTCTCATGGTTATTTATATGGGTCTATGTACGTTGACGTCTTTGCTACATTTCGAGCGTTGAGAGAATAACTTGCTTGAAATTTCAGGTTCTCTCAGATTAACACCTCGTGCTCCGGACATAATGAAGACCTGGATGACTACAACTGCAGCTTTGACATAAAGAAGGAACAGCAGCTCCACGAATTCTTACTCCTCGCCAGAAACCCATTAGGAACGTCCAATATTTCTCTGTCTCTTAATGTCCTGGAAAGAAGTAAGTGCCGGTCATCATACAAGTAACTTACCTCCCCCCTATGTATGTACCTACGTACAATCCCATACTAATACATATAGCATATGTAAGTGGTACGTGTTATGATTATTGGAGGGGGTTGGAGTTCTTCATTGCTATCCTGATGGCTGGCTTTTATCTGCACTGATACACTGTAACGCAGCCACAGTTTATGACAAAGTTGCTTACCATTCCATTGCAGAATAATATATATTTTGTTCTTCTTATATTCAGCATGTGACTTTGTTCTTGCAGTTCACCCTTATTCTGTGGAGCGGTTTCTCATCCATGACACCAGTCCTTCTGAAGTTTACCTCTCATGGTTTTTACCTGGAACATTCACATCTATCAATCTATTGTGTCAAATTGAGATCAAGCCGATGCATGGCGAGACTGAGACGGTAAGTGACCATCCATCTAATGGCTTCAATTCACTTACAGAACTAGGGCACCAGTGATGACCACACTCAGCTCTGTATCAGCACCAGTGCCCCTGGCACAACCATTACTGCACCCACCATTGCCGTGTACGTAGTGCGGCCTCTCCTATTGACTGCTGTACTACACAGAATTATCAAAAAAAAATTTTTTTAACTTAATTGAAAAAAATTCATTGGCACATCGATCATGATTATGATCTATAGGTGGATATGAGGATTATAAAGGGGCTGTAGAGCTTGTGAATCCTACAACATACAACTTCTGCATTCAGATGTCACCCCTGTCTCTCTAACAGCGCAACGTCACCCTTGAAGGGTTAAATGATTCCCAATACCACTGCAGCTTAGACAACCTCCACCCATTTAACACCTACGACTTCCGGGTCCGATGCGCATCTTACGATCACTTTTGGAAGTGGAGCAACTGGAGCAGCGCAAAGAGACACCACACCCTGACTGCAGGTATTGTACCCATAGTCTGCCCCAGTCTATTACATCCATAGGCAGCCAAGGGTAGGACTGTGTGTGTTTGTATTTAGATTTAAAATGCCAAAAAGGGAGTGTTGTAGCTTAGTAGGAGGGGGGTGGGGTATGTATTGGGCAGCCTTTGGGGGGGGGGGGGGAAGATATGCAGAGGTCACAACCCATTTCAGGCCCCGGACTGGAAGCGAAATATGAAACCATGAATGATATTTTGTAACCTGTCACAATATGACGATATATATAGTGTTCTAATTTTTTTCCCAGCTCCTTCAAGAAAACTGGATATCTGGAGAGAAATGATCAACACCCCCGATGAGCGTGAAGTAACAGTGTATTGGAAGGTAAGTGATAATCAGGAGAGTATAACCAGTCTTCAATATGATGACTTTAACCACCTTGGTCCTGTTACTTGTCTAATTGGACTACAGCGTTTGGTTGTTTTTGGTGTTATATGACTATTTGTACAGATAATATTATGGGGGATTCCCTATTCAGGACATCTGTTCTATAGACCAGCAGCGCCCCCCTCCTGATGTCATCTGATGTCTCTGGTGATTATCTCTTCCAGCACCTGACGCTGAGAGAAGCTAATGGGGTAGTGACCTCCTATAGAGTGACCTGGAGACCCCTGCACAGCTCTGAGCCCCCTCAGGAGACACAGCTGACCGCAGACCTCAATAAGACCACTATAAACCTGACCAGCAGCGGTGAGCAGGACTATGAAATCTATGTGACGGCCATGAATTCTGCCGGATCTTCTCTACCTTCCAGGATCACTACAGTGCAGCCCCCGAGTGGTAAGTATCCCCAGATAATGGAGGAAGTTACAGCAGCTGCAGCACGTCCCCCCCCCCCCCTCTGCAGATATTGCTGCATGCGTGAAATGGTTTGAGATCTTTTGCACCCACTGGGGCGGACACAGACACCTTAGGGCGATGCCACACATCTTTTTGGTCCGTTTTTAAGCAGTCCGTCCAAAACACGCATGCGTTTTTTTTTACGAGTTTTAATTATGATAATTGGTAACCTGTCAAAAAGGGATGCGTTTTTCAAAAACTGGCAGGATGGGGTTAATCTGCATGTGGTCATGCCGAATATTTGCAGAGCGCAGACATGAGGAACATCACAAATATAGACGTTTTAGTAACTGGGAGTCTCCTCCTGCCGCCGTGACTCATTGCTGGAGGAATTTCCTGAGTGATCACATCCCTTTAAGACTGAAGCCCTATAATACTGACATAAGACTGGCCTGGACTGTCAAGAAGTCATCTGCAACGTGGAAGCCGTCAGCTGATACCGACAAATCACAGCTCCATGTGCTGGTCCTGTCCGAACAAGCAGAGCTTTGCCCCCTGGGGGGGGAACAATATGTAAATTTCAGTGACTTGTAGAATTGCTGCCTTCCAATGGGATGATAACTAATTTGCATGCTTTATCCCAGAGGAGCATATCACGGGCTAAGACTACGTACACCATCATAGTGCCCTCTAAAGGGCAACATCACAACCTTGGGTGATACTTACAAAAGCCTGTTACCTGGAAATGACTTGTGGCAAAGGAGTGATAATATAAATTGTATATATTAAGTCAAGGGTATGTCCTCACACTGTTGTTCTCTTAGCTCTTTGTACAAATTTAAACATCTTCTCCCTTTACTGATAATTAAAGATGTAAGAGACCACAGATTGTGACTGTTGTAGAGTATAGAGGGAGAGGTTGGTTTGGAGCCGCTCAGAGCCCAGCAGTGTGAGGACACAATACTTAAATATAAAGCCATATTTAATAGTCCTGCTTTCTAGTAACATATACAGTACTGAGGTATGATAACACTTCTGTTCAGGGACACCAGCTAACACTGGCTACACAGTGCACAGCAGTGTGAGGACACATGTCCTGTGCACTCGGAAAAGCTATAATCTTGGAATTTAAATCCATATATAACAGTATTGCTGCTACTAACATTACACATCTCTTTTGGGATAATACCTAACACAGGGTGTAGTCTGGTCACGTCTGCTGACAGCTTGCTTCCTTTCATTGGGGGGCCCTATAGTTAAGCCCTTTGGATTGGTGAAAATGTTTATTCTTGTTTCTTTTTCCTATAGATGTCAGTGTGGAGCGGATTGAGGGGGAAGGTGACGGCATCAACATCACCTGGAGTCCAGACCCCAATGTCTCCTGTGGATATTTGGTGAAGTGGGTCCCATCCGGTCACCTTCTGGATCCATCACTAATGTGGAAGAGGTTTCCCTCAAGTGCTGCAAGCGGCTTCATCAGCTCAAGTAAGAAGAGTGTAAATGTGTTTTGCTTAAAGGGGATGTTTAGGATTAGATAAGCCATGGGCTAGAGAGTGGCGTGATTTCTGGAAAAAGCTTTTGTCTGGTAATGCAACTCGGCTTTATTGAACTCAATGGAGCAATAGGTGCATTACCACACATAACCTGAAGAGGAGTGTGGTGCTCTTTCTGACAATTATCTCATCGTAACCATTGGTGTATATCATTGTTGTACATATGTCATATGGATTCAGTGGATTCAAGAGCCATCAGTGTATATCCCTGGAGATTTTTATGTAGACTCTCTAGCCTATTATATCCTTGGGTTGTTTCTGGTAATTCAGATGGTGGAGCCTCCTGCATCAGGCTACTCCACAGCCTCTCTGACCTGAGGAGCAGTTCAATGCAGAGAGCCAAGTGTGATGGGACGCCCCATTGCATTCGGAGAAGCTACAATCTCCAGGGACAATACCTGATACTCCCTTCAGAAAGCTAAGAGCACAGCAGTGTGAGGACATGCCCCCCTCTGCCTTTTTGGAGAAGCTACAATCCTGGAATATAAATCCATATGTCACAGCCCTGCTGCTACTAACAACATGAACAAAGGTCTGATTACACATTTCTCCAGGGACAATACGTAACACTGGCCGCTGCCTCTGGTCCTTGTACCTCTACCTTTGGGAGTAGCAGGGGATCTGTATCCGATAACTTGTATTCTTTTTTTTGTTTTCTCAGAATATTTCCAGGCGGGGCTGAGATACAACGTATCACTGTATGGATGTAGGAACGACGACCACCAGTTACTAAAGCAGATGGTCGTGTATGCAGAGGAACTAGGTGAGGAACCTCACAAGATCCTGCAGGGGGCAGTGTGTCTGGTTTCCCAAATACCCAATTTCAATGTTATGCTGAATATTTAACTATTCTTTTGGTGTATTTTGGATAGATTATAAAATTTTTTTTTTTTTTTCAAGCTCCTCTAGTTGCACCAAATTTCACAATTCAGGAGACGACGTCCAGGTCCATCCTGGTGAGATGGGAGGCGATCTCTGAGGAGAACCTCCGCGGCTTCCTGCAGGGCTACCTGGTCTATGTGGTCAAGCAGCAGAACGACTCTGCCTTCTCCAGGTTCCAGGATCTCGGTAATTACTGGTCTGATAATTTTGGATTTTTATGGTCTTCCCAATCTCTGAATGGAACTTGCATATAGATTTGTGCAAGCCGAATCCTCTTATCTGCCCTGTTCACACAGTGCGGAATTAGAGTTTCTTATTAGTCAACTGAGAAAATAGTAATTTGAGCTTTTGCTAGAATACGCAGTCCTGTACTGATCCTGGGGGTCCGATCCAACGATCACTGGAATGAAGTGGAGGGCTAAGTCCACTTTTCTCCTACAGCAATGTAACAAGGCCCTGTGTTGGTATTTGATGATACATTGTATCCTTTTTGTATAGTTCGTCACACCGAGACAAAAATTAAGAATATCACCGACCCGGCCGTGCGAGTGTTAAAGATCGAGGACCTGCAGAGCGGCACCAGCTACACCCTGGGGTTACAAGCTTATACCAAGGGCGGGATGGGACCCATCAAATCCTTCTCTGTTCTGACCAATGACAATGGTAAGTGGTCAATGTCTCCAAATCGGGAGGTAGTGATCTTGGGTACAGGACCCCTCTAGTGCCGTGTATGTAACGGAGAGGCCTCAGTGCCCCTCGGGCATCGTGGAAAGATGTGACACCCCATGACTTATTCTGTGCAGACATTGGGGGCCTCATTCTTATACCAGATCCGTTCTTGGTTTTTCCATTAACAAACTGTTGCTGTAGGCAGATCCTGAAAGCAGAGAAATCCCCTCCTGGATGTGTATACTGTGGAGTAAGAAGTCTCCTGCTGGTAACAATGTATATTTATGTTTTTCTTTAAGCTGTCGGTCTAATTCTCGCCATCCTGATCCCGATCGTGGTTGCGGTTGTCCTCGGCATTGTGACTAGCGCCATATGCTACCAGAAGAGGGAATGGTGAGTAGGATCAGGCATAGTCCGATTCAGGACCGCCACTAGGAAGTTCGGGGCCCCTTGCTGGCAAATTTTGTGGGCCCCCTCCCCCCCCCCCCCCCCCCATGGAATGCTCATCCACCCATGTACAGGGTTTTCTGTGACTTGGGGTCCTTTCTCCTCCTTGGGGCCCCCTGAACACAGTTATACTAATCCCCCTCCCTGATGGTGGCCCTGGTCAGATTGATCAACCAGCTGCTGTTGGTTGTACAGGCGGTCCCCTACTTAAGAACAACCGACTTACAGACGACCCCTAGTTACAAACGGACCTCTGGATATTGGTAATTACTGTACTTTGGCCTTGGGTTACAATAAACAGAAATAACAGTTATCAATGTGTCTGCAATGAAGATTTATTGTTAATCCTGGTTCCTATGATAATCCAACATTTTAAAAATCCAATTGTCACAGAAACAAAAAAAAAATTGTCTGGATTTGCAATTATAAAATATACAGTTCCGACTTGCATACAAATTCAACTTAAGAACAAATCTACAGAACTTATCCTGTATGTAACCCGGGGACACAGGACAGGAATCGCTGATTCCCAGAACTGGACTCCTTTGTACTTCCAAAATTCTTTGGAGATTCTCAAATGTAGCGGCAGAGTTGTTGAACAATCCCATAGAAGTGAGTGGTAAGGCCAAGTAGGGAGGACCAGCAACTCTATGTATTTAGTGGGAGCAAGGGATCCCTATGTTTGAGCTGTGGTCAGACCTCCACTAATCTGGAGGTTTTCTCATCTTCTAGGCCAGTACTGGCGAACCTATGGCACAGGTGCCAGAGGTGGCACTCAGAGCCATTTCTGTGGGCACTCAGACCATCACTTTAGGACAGAAATCGCCATATAGGACCAAATCCTGCAGTCCCGGTCAACTTAAGAGATAATGTTTTAAAGCGACATTTCATTGGCTGTTTGTAACTGCGGGAAATTTGCTGATATCAGTGATTTATTTTTTTTTTTTTTCCAGTGTAGGAAGCGTTTCTACAAATACAATGAATTTTGGATTTTTTCCCAAAAATGTGTTCAGACATTTATTAATAACGTGACTTCCTGTGACTCACGTTGCTGGGGAACTAGAGATGGGAACGAAATGTAAAACACAGGAAGATGGGTCACCGCTGCGTCAGTGTCATTGTAGAGGGGCTATCCCTGGAAGAACCTCACTGCAGACAGTACACCTAGGGCTTATCCTCACACTGCTGTGCTCAGAGCTCCTCGCGTTAATCGGCTCGGCAGCATCTCCTTCCTTTTTAACCAGAAGACTGTTACAGCTTTTACACACGGGGGCTGTACAACTACACTCATCATTCATTAATGTATGATGACACATCTCTCCAGGGCTAAACACTGGCTCCAGAACACTACGAGCACAGCAGTGTGAGGATGCACCCTCAAGCTACAATCTTGGAATATAAATCCATGTATCACAGTCCTGCTGCTACTAACAGCAACATACACAGAAGTCATATTATACATCCCTCCAGGGACAATACATAACACTGACTGCAGTCTACATGGTCACAGCTGCTGACAGGTTCCCTTATCTCATCCTTCTTTTTATTTTTTTGGAGCCATTATTTGGGAGACATAGTATTTTATGCTGGGTAGAACTATGGCTGTAATCTATGGACTCCCCTACCCATTATAGAGGGGATTGTAAGCTGACGGACCACCCTATGGCATCTGTGCCCAGTATTAGCTGGAAGCAGGGGTGTAGGAACTTCTTTTTATTGAGTTTTATTGAGTTTTTTTTCCTTAACTCAACAATCTGACATAAAAATTACAAGGCTACTAATCTCCATCTCTTTCTATAGGATCAAAGAAACCTTCTATCCCGATATCCCAAATCCTGAAAACAGTAAGGCTCTGCAGTTCCCGAAGAACGTCGCTGAGGTAAGTCTAGCATCATGGCCGCTCTACATAGAGGCCATTCCTTTAAAATACAAGTTCCGGGGGTAGCAGATTAATGGTTGGATCGGTTCCTGTATGATGGACTGTACCACAACAGCTCTCCATGGGGGAGGGGGGATCAGATTAATGAGTATAATGGACTGCACCACACCGGCTCTTCAGAGGGGGAAGATTAATGAATAGATTAGTTCCTGTATGTTGGACTGTACCACAACAGTTCTCCACAGGTGGAGCAGATTATTGTTTACATAGGTTCTGGACCCAGTGATAAACAAAAAGCTTACATCTCAGCCTCCCTGACTGTGTACTTATAGTATAGTGAGAAAAAAAGTAAAAAAAAAAATTAATGTCCACCCCCAGCTACCAGAGATGGTTCTGTCTATTCATGTGATACTGTGCTGAGGCATCATGGTATTGGTAGCAAAGCAGAGCAGTAAGATGAGAAGGGATATAGACCAGTGAGGGTCCAGGGGTGGGTGACCACAATATATACAGAGCCTGACACGGGATTGGCAGGAGCAGCACAGAGGAGCTTCTCGGGTGCAGTTCACATTATATGTTGTTTATGGAAGAAATGAGTCATGTTTTTAAAGTCCCGAAAAACCCCTTGATAATCATCTTATTTGATATATTTGATATCCATGGCCACTTCCCTTCTAAAATCAACGTAATAAATTATGCTAATGAGCCTGAGGGGCTACACAAGCGCTTCATGTTCACTGCACAAGTTGTGTGAAAGCAGCGGGAGGGGAGACCATACAAGACCCTGTAAAGCCAGATCGCAGAGGCGCTAGGGTTGCTCCTCAGACTCATTAGCATAATTTTAAAAGTTTGATTTTTACAAGGAAGGAAGCCTGCTTTCAGATTGCACAGAGCACAGCAGTGTGAGGACACACCCCTAGTGCCCTTAGACAAGCTACATTTTTATTGTGATGGGTTATAGATTTTTTTATTTTTTATTTCTATTCATCATCATGTGATTATGACTCCTTTTTGTCTTTTGCTTTCAGGGGGGAAAAACCATTAAAACACTAGAGATGAACCGGTGCACCCCCAGCAGCGTCGAAGTGGTTGAACCTTTTCCAAAAATCCTGGACACGGAACTTAATTCTCCATTATCTGACAGCGGTCAGATCCCAGAGGACGGCTCAGAGGAGGATAATCCCGCCGGTATAATATACACCCAACCCGCTACTCATGACGACACGTCCAACCCAGTGCTGGATGGATCGGCCTCTCCGTCGGTGGTGTACATAGATGTCCAGTCCATGTACCAGCCACAGGCCAACTCAGAAGAGGAACCCGATATAGACTTTGCAGGAGGGTACAAGCCTCAGATGCAGCTGCCTATTAATAGTGTGAACATGGACAACCAGGCTTCTACAGAAGATGAGGTGGCAGCATCTTCAGGTTATAGACCTCAGGAGAACCCCAATACCTGGGCCGGGGATTCTCCAGGTTCTCCCACGTCTATGGGAAGTGAAAATGCTTCTTTTGGGAGCCCCTGCTCCGTGAACTCTAGACATTTCCTGATCCCTCCAGTGGACACTAAAGACTCGCTCAAACCCACCCATGTCGGGTGGTCCATATCTTCACTGTTTCAGACCAAGCAAGAAGAATGAGCTTGATATCTTCCTGTAGCACCCAGCATGCCCCTCCAGCTGCTCATCCATGAAGGAGGTTCTGATAGCGGGTATCCATGGACTCCAGAGTAGAACTTGATCTTTGTGTCTTACGGCATTAGTTGTATCAATGCAAAGCTTCTCTCATTCTAAGGGATTTACCGCTCATGGAGAATGTGCAAAAATGTTACATTATTGTGAAGATGCTGCAAATATCCCTCCGGCTGTAAAGCCACCCCCACTGGTATTGGCTTTAGCCGTCCAGTGCCACAATTTGTGGTTCCCAAAAGTGACTGAGACCCAAATTCTGTTTATTGCCTTAGATGTGCTCCTCAATCATTCATGGCGGTGGTTGGGTTGGCATCCAGTCACATCGAGCTTCTGATAGACAAGGTTCTTCAAATGAATGACCCACTAGAGATGCTTGAGGAACCACTTAGATGTTCAAGTCATGTCCATGTATCGGGCAATGATGGACCTGTGGAGGTCATGGTAGACTAGCACAGGCTTAAGTGTGCTCCTCAATCATTCAAGTGGCTTCCAGTCACATCGAGTTTCCAATAGCCCAAGGTTCTTGTAACAAGTATTGATCAACTGGTGGCCTGCATTCTGTGGTCCAATCAGGTCCATGCTAGTGCTGCCCCCTACAGATACTCTTGAATTATTTATAGTGATTGAGCATGTATCTGGTTACATTGAGCTTCCGAAACGAGGTTCTTCAAACTTGTGTTGGTCATCGGGGGGGGGGGGGGGGGGAACCATGCTCTCTGTGGTCCAGTCATATCCATCTATGGGCAGTTCTGGACCTGTGATGGTCATGGTAGGCAAACGCTGCCCCAAAGATGCTCATGAATCATTCATGGTGAGGGGGTGAGTATCTTATCACATCGAGCTTCTGATGCAAGGTTCTACAACGTGGTTTTGGTCATGTGGTAGAAGCCAGTGGTGTCTAAGGACCAGTGATGGACCTGTGGTGGTCATGGTTGGCTAGTGCAGTGGCTGCTTAGAAAATGAGATCATTTGCAATATAATTTTTGATATAATTTTTATTATTTTTAATGCTAACCCATTTTAGGTAGAAGTTTTGGTTAGTCAGACTTTTCTGGAAGGGTAAACACCACTAAATAAACCTTGCATAGGGTTAAAACTACATTCAGGTCTTCGTAGGGAGAGGTGGCTTCCTCTTAATGTGACTTTATTATGTAGCAGTCTCTACACAATCGCAAATTTTAATTTTTTACTTTATATTTTTTTGAAGAAAATTCCATGTTTTTTTTTTTAATTTTCTTTTTGATTTTTTTTTCTGTGAAAATATAAGCGCTCTTCCTGCTTTTTGACAGGAGGTTTATGAATGTTTAGTGATTTTATTTGTGAGGACACTACTTATCTTGATGGGAGTTTTTTTTATGTGTTTTTTGTGTTTTTGTGATCCCATCATATTCCTGATGAGGTCAGTGGGATGTGGTGGTCTCCTTCCCACCTCTTGTGATCGGAGCCCCGGGAGCTTATGCTTCGTAGCCTTGGCTGTGGTGCTTTCTAGGCTGTAGAAGGGGGGGGGGGGTCTACCTGGTCCCAATGGTCCTCTTTTTCCTTTGGGGAAATCCTATACTTGATTTACAGCCTCAAAGGTTATGTTCTCACTTTTTTTTCTAGGAATTTTTTTTTTTTTTGTAATTGTCCAATTTATCGATAGAACGGTTACGGAAATTTGTAACAGCTTGGGCTAGAAGAGTGTGAACAAAACCTCATAATCAGACGTTGGGAAACCTTTTATATCATAGTCCGTCCTTACAAGATTTCTTCATATGGGCTTCTTGTCCATTGTCTATTATTTTTATATATTTTTTTATATAGGCTTCCATCTTTGCATTCTGTTTGGGCATTTAGACATCGTATTGAGTGGTAGGGTCGTCCACTTGGGGGGCCTACTCTTTGATGAACATTGGCTCTTGTTTCGGAGGACTCGGAGAGCCATTCAATAGTCCTTGGACGCTGGGCCCAAGCCACACTACCAGCGATCAGCTGATCAGGAGTTGACCCCAGATTAAAACCTATCCGTAGGTTGGGTGATCAGTTGGTGGCCGGATTCGTGGATCCTGGGCAGGAATATCTGAGTGTTGGTCATGGCCATCTTGAGTAGTCCTATGGACTATGAATGGTGCAGCTGTGCACTGGCTACACCGCCACTGCACTCACACCGGGAACACCGGATATGTTTGAGTAACACTCGTCCCCTCTTTCTTTTTAAATCTGTGCCTTCTCACCCGTAGTGTGCAGTGTTATAGTTATGGGTCACTTGTCCGGGCCGATGGCTGAATGGACGTTCCCTTAAAATTCCAAAAACTGCATCTTTTTGATTGTCACGGTTTGCACTCTAGAAGTAGTTTGTGTGTAATTGGTGTGGGGTATGTTGAAGCTATGGCTTTGGGGTCTGAAGCTGCTCATTGGGAGGGGGTACAGCTGGGTAGGGGGTATAGGGGTGCTGATGGCCAATCGGATGTTGTTGAACCCCCCCCCCCCTCCCCTTTGGGCTTTGCATTTTTTGTTTTTTAAATTTTGTTTTTTTTTGATTAGACTTGGGGGGGGGGGCCCCCCCCCCCCCCCCCCCCCCCGTTGTCCAAACATAGTCAGTACCTGCCTCCAACACTATTTTATTGTTTTTGTTTTATTTTTGTAATTAATGTGTTAAATTCCTGAGTATGTGAATTCCTCTGATTTTGCTGCAGAGTGACTCTACAAGTGGCTGATGAAAGGGATATATGTTTTCACATCCAAGCAAATTAGTCTCCTTGGTAACAGACTACAAGCAGACCTTGCGTAGTCCTGCAGTCACAGTCCCTTCCATATGGCTGATATTTCTTCACAGCTTTAATTATGCAGGGTCTGACTACACCGGGCTTGTTTGCAGTCTGTTACCATGGAGACGTGTGAATGGGAAATGCTGCGATCCTTCTCCCTATATTTTGGATGTATTGGGAAAGTAGATGACAAGATGTACATGTCCTTGTGCCTCTGATCTGAAATGACAGAAGAGCTGTAGATTCTGAAACCTTTTTGGGAAGTAAAGACTCTTGCACTCAAATGACCTGTCCGAGGGTTTTAGGCCCAGACTCTCCCTTTTCCTCTCCCTTTTGTCTGTTTCTTGCATTCTGAATCGAGGCGTAAATTTTTTTTATTTTTTTTTGGATAAAAGTATTATTTTTATATTCCGCTGAACAGACTTTATTGTGTAGTTATTAGTTTTTTGTTTTTTTTTAATCTACTGATTTTTTTTTTTTTACACACTTTTTTGTGGCCTTGCACTGTAGATAAGTTGTTTTTTTTATATATATAGATAGTTATCGCAAAGCATTATAGATTTTATTAACAATTTCTATTTTTATCTTTTTTGCTGTTTTTATTGAATTTTTGAAGGTTTTTTTTAAAGTTTTGTGCTGCAAGAATTGATTAAAATAAAGGGGTTATTCACATTGTAATTTTTTTTATCTCTTACAGTATATGTGCTTGTTGTCATTGAATGAGAATCATTCAGAGGCAGTGACCCTGTACATAGCTAGTCCTGCTCTCAGCTGAGAAGTGGAGACAATTGCATACAGTCTAGACAATGCTCTGTGAGCTAAACACATCAGCAGCTACACAGATCTCTGTTGGTTCGATACAATGTATCAGTGTGGAGTCCAGGCTGTTTAGCTCACAGAGCATTGTCTAGACTGGAAACAATTGTCTCCATTCAGAGGCAGTGACCCTGTACATAGCGAGTCCTGCTCTCAGCTGAGAAGTGGAGACAATTGTATCCAGTCTAGGCAATGCTCTGTGAGCTAAACACATCAGCAGCAGCTGTACAGATCTCTCTGCTGGTTTGTTAGTGTATGGGTCTGAAATCCATCTTGTTTAGCTCACAGAGCATTGTCTTGACAGTATAATTGTTTGGAGGATCCTCAGTCACTGGCACCACGCATAGATCTTTCCTTTGAAATATTAGGTATATTAGAAATTGTTTAACCCCGTTAAAGCTCTTTTTATTCAGAACACCGAGATATGTTGAATGTTGAGAGTTATAAGCACTTAGATTTCAGCTTTTTCGAGAGGGCTGGATAATTTTTATTTTATTTTAGTGACTTGTTCTTGAGGTGGTGCTGAGATTTCTGCTGGGAGAGAGGCAGAGAGAGCTGGATCACTATATGATAAGTACAGATACCTGTCAGTGCTGTGGATTACTTGTCATATTGTTGTATGTCGATATGTTACACTACTATATCTATGTATGCAAATTAATAATGGGCATCAGCTGTAATCTATGCATGTACACCGCCCAAAGGGAGCGATATAACCGTGATAACTAGACCTACTATAATATACATTGCTGTATAGATAACATCAGTATCATTCATGTTATCACCGCCTCAGAGCAAATCGTGAAATTTAGATTTTTTTTGTCATCTTTATCCCAAGAGATTGGAGATCTCTTCTTTCTGCACCAAAGAAAAAAAATTCTGTGCCTGGACTAGACTATAATCCAGTGCTTCCAGTGTTATGTAGCAGTAGGGGGGTGTTTAGAGGGTGTGTGGACAAATTACAGTGAATCCAAAACACCTACATTTGTGAATAAGTAAAAAGCGTCTCCATGGTAACAGACTACAAGCACAACATGTGTAGTCTGATCCTACAGTTAAACTCAAGTGCTTCTGTTTTGGACCACTCCCTAGTTTTTGAGGATGGCAGCAGCTTTGCAAAAAATATTGTTGTTGCCTCTTAGCGCACACTAATGGCACGTCACCGATTCTGCGCCACCAATGACTGGTGGGGTCCAGGTTTGTTAAAGGGGTTAGCTGACGAAAATAAAATAATAAACCTCAAAACTATGTTGGGAAAAATTAGATGGTAAATGCAAGATCAGACTACAGCGGGTTTGTTTGTAGTCTGTTGCCGTGGTGACCTGTGAGTTTTTGTTTTTTTTTTTAATAGAAGGAAATTTTAATGGAAATAAGTTCTCAAAATCCTATAAAAGTTGCTTTTTTTTTTTCATTGTTTTTTGTATTTTTGGTCCCTACATTTCTACCGTTTTGTGATTTTTAGACGATTTCCATAATGTTTTCACCTATTTATCTGTGTGCAGATGTTTAGTACTAGATGTATTTGTATATCGGACACTACTTCTTATCCCAATGTTGGAATCCACTACATTCTCGTGTTAAGTATATGCACTCTCCAGAACCGTAGTGTCTACCCTGTGGGACTACTACTCCAGGGCATGCTGGGAGTTGTAGTTTTACACAGGTGGGGGCACCTCTGGTCTGAATTATGAAGTACAGCAGGCTCTTATTGGCAAGCATTGCACTGGTGTGGGCTACACTGCGTAGATGTATACGTCATAGATGTATACAGTGATTGTCACTTATAACACTTATTGTATACTTACCTTACAAATTTTTTGTACAAAAATGTAAATGTTTCACATGGATCCTGATGTCTGCATGTTACAACTACTATATACACTGCTCGTACCATACTACAACTTACAAGAGAATCTGTTGGCCTGATGGACTCCTTTTTAGGAGTTGTCTAACAGCGCCACCCTTGTCTATAGTCCATGTCTGGAATTACAATATCAAACACCGCCTATAGACTGGGGATATATATCTAGGGAAACTTCAGACTTTATTTTTATGTCATTGACTAATGGAAGAATATGACACTGGAAGCTTGTACTGTAGGCTCCAGGGTGGAATGGAAGCTCCTGGGGCCCTATGCGGTATCTATAGTGGGGCCCCACCTACCACATTCTATATTTTGGTAGAGGGACCTATGGGCATTAGGGACCAGAGTAACTTCCTGTACCCCCTGGTCTAGGGTTTTACCTGTATATAATATTTTATATGGATGAGATAAGTTCCTCCGGGGCATTTCATAGACCACACCCCCGCGGTTCTGTCCGCCGCTGTGTAAGGGGGGCGCTTCATATGTTATTTTTGTAATGTCGCGTCATAGTATTTTCTGTAGGATCCTGAATTCACCCCCTGGAGTTGACACTGCCGCTAGAGGTTTTTGTGATTGCTCCGCCTCCTTGACACTCTGGTCACATAAGCTACAACAGTATTTTTTTGTTTTTTTCATTTTTTGTACAGTGTAAATTTTTTGATGCTGCTTTTTTTTTAATTTGAGCCAATTCATGATTTCACTTTGAGTTTTTCAAGAAAAATATAATAAAATGTCTGAGATGCAGATTCAGTTTTTCTGAACCTTTTTATTTTTGTGTTTGTCCACACAGTCTCGTTGCTCCCCACACACCAGCAGGGGGCAGTGTGTCCTATCACTAATAGTGGTGACTGTGTCCTTTGCCATGGCTCCCCACATCACACCAGCAGGGGGCAGTGTGTCCCCTATCACTTCTAGGGGTGACTGACTGTCCTATACAATGGCCCCCCACATAACACCAGCAAGGCGCAAGTGTGTCATCCTATCACTACAAGGGGTGACCGACAGCCCTATACCATGGCCCCCACATCATCACACCAGCAGTGGGCAGTGTGTCCTCCTATCACTACTAGGGGAGACTGTCCTAATCCA